>PITA01002123.1:0-170773 GCA_004023965.1 Spilogale gracilis | reverse complement strand
TTTGCTTTGAGATGTGAGAATAACATCACTAACATCTCATCACCCTGTGGGTTTCCATAGCTGTTCACCCATTTAGAAAGAATCGAGGCATTTAGAGGGCTGAGGAAGTGACCAAAATACATCCCAGAAGGTTCAGCCTATGTCTCTAGTCTCTTTCCTTCTGCCTTAAGATGCCTGCACACAGAATAGAGTCCCAAGTGATGGGACCTGAACTTTTGGGCACAAAAGAGCTCAAGGAATCTCTAAGTCCATCAGTGGAGTGGTTAAGCCTGTTTTCTCCTCACGCGTGTAGACAGAGTCACACACACACGTGCACATAATCCTGCACACATACACATATAAAATTACTCTAAGTATGTGTACGTTCACATGCACATATTACAACAGAATGGAAGCCCTGCAAGGTCAGCGATGATGTGCTTCCCTGTGCTGTATCTCCAGTTCCTACAACAATGTTGGCACAAGACAAATATTTGTTGAAAGAAGGGCACATGATGGAACACGTACCTGCAAGTAAATGTGTACAGACAGCTACACACATACAACAATTCATACATCTGTACAATGCTTATGCACACACACACGTCTCTACATGGTTATCTACACACATACATATGCTTTTAGATAATCCACATGTATAACATATATGCACGGACATGTATATATATGCTTTGTATACAACATGTGTAAGCACACACACAAAACTACTATGAACATATTATTGATATTACATATACGTCACCCACAGAAATCACATGTATCTTACACATATATGTGCACGTCACAAAAAGAAGTGAATACAAACAGAAGCCTCCTTTTACTCAAGTTTTTCTGATTTAACTGTTTCAAGGCCCCCTGGCCCAGGCCTGGATGCCACAACCAGAAACATCCGCCAGATGGCAATCTTTTGCCACTTCCCGTCCTCCCAAGCCTTGCAGGGGTGTCGCCAGAGCTGCCGCCCCTTTCGGCCAAGGCACAAAACTTGTGGAGCTGATGCACTCCAAGAGCTTCCCTCTCCTTCCCTTACCCAGCAGGGTGGTGGGCGTATCCTTGGTTCCCAAAGTCTGCAGTCTTGGCCCTCTCCAAAATCGGGCTCATCCTCTCGAGCCTCCAGGTTTCTTGTGGAGGGGCGGACTAGCGTTCCCGGCCCCAGTTCTGCTCAGCCCTAAAATCTACCCTGGTTCACCAGTGAGCCAAGAGTTGGGCTTCACCCGTCAGAACCAACGGCTCAAGGACCTTTACTAGGAGCCCTCTTAGTAATAAGCAGTCCGATTCCCCACAACAGCGGAGGAGGGGCTCAGGGTCATTCGTACAAACGCGGCTCCTACACCCCTGTACACACAACCCCTTAACCCTGGCGTCCTCCCGACATCCTGCCCTGGTCCGGTAGCCGAGGTCAGCCAAAAGCAGAGAGAACGGCCGGGCCCCGTGACCTAGGACCCTTGACTAGAGAGGGGCTGGTCCCGGTTAACCCCTCCTGCACCAGTACAGTAGGTTCCCGATCTCTGACTGGGAGTCGGAAGTGCATCCGCTTTTCTTAAGCAAACCACTTAGAATCCCGGAGGTGGGGGAAGTGAGGTGGGACAGAGGTCGTCCCGCCTCCCTGCCTAGGCCACTCCGAGTCAGCTCTCCTGGAACCCCACATTTCGGGTGTGAGAAACCTCGAACGAAAAACACAGGCAAGGCTTGAAAACCCGTGGGGGGAGGCGAGGCCGGGAGTTCTGGCAGCGGCTCAGCTTCCCCCTCCTCTTCTCTCTTCCCCTGGGAGCAGCGGGAAATTATTTATTAAAACGCCGCCCGCGCTCTCATTTATTTGCGGTGAATAATCCTCGGCATCGCAGCGCGTTTATTAAACCTTTCCCGTCCCCGCATTACTTTAATAATAAATCGCGTGTCACTTTCCAGCGACGTTATTAAAGCCCGTCTGCAGAGCAGAGGAGGGGGCGGGGTGTGGAGCGGCAGCGATTCCTTCTATTCCAGGCTGTGCGGCCTGAACCAGCAGGGCCGCGAGGGAGAAACTGAGGCTGTAAGGAGCCTGCACTCGAATACGAAGTCTGCAAAAGCGATCAAGGAATACGGACTCCTGGGGGGTGCGTGTGACCCGCTTTGGGTCGGGTGGAGCCTCTGCTCTGCAGGTGGGCACGGTAGTATCGGTAGACCCTCCAGGGGGCGCCTTCGAGCACAGCTGGGCGGGAGTCCCGGGCGAAGAACAAGCCGGGGTACTACAACCCAGACCACGTCCCTCAGTGCGGAGTAGACCGCCTTCTGGTCCGGACGCTAAACAACACGACCCTTCTATCCCTGGCACACTGCTACTCCTGCTTCCGCGGTCGTCTCGGAATTCACCCAAGTAACGAACGCGCTCGAGCTGTCCAGCGCGGTTCCTGGGGCCGCCGGGCTCTAGATAGACTAGTCACCCAGAGCTGCCCTCTCTGACTTGGCCTGTGGAGGAGCCCAGCGGTCCCGCGGGAGAGACGGCCCCGCGGATTCCGGACCACGCCCCTACCAAGAGCCCGCGCTCCCTGCCTCGGGCCCCAGACGACAAGCTCAGACACTGAGCCAACCGCGATCTCTCCTGTGGTGGCGCCAGACTCCGGGCGGGGCCCCGGCGCGTAGGAGACTGTCGCCATCCACACACAAGGTCTTGGCCTCCAGAATTCAAGTTTTCATTTTCTGCTTCACTCAAGTCAATAAACACTGGGCCAAACCTAGGCTAGGTACTGCGAGTGTGGAGAGAGATGTGGGGAGTGAAAAACTGCAGCTGGGGGAGTGACACCCAGCCAGATGGGAGGGGTCATAGTTGGCAAAGAAGGAAATAGGCTTACCTGACTTTGTCTGGTTTCAGCAAGAAAATGGGTGAATTCTTAGGGGAATCCTAGGGTGCAGCCCATACTCGTGGCCAAGCTTCTCCCCTCCTTCGTCCAGTCTGTGCTTTTACGCTGGGGCCTTACCCACATCAACCTGATTCCCCACCTGCAGGGGCAGGCAATCTAACTCTGGTCCAGCCCAAACGGAGTGCAGATGGGGAGAATACCCTCTCTCCAACCAAATGGCTTCAGACTTGCTCCCTAGAGGACAGGGTAGGCCCCAGCTCCAGCTTCCTCTCTGTACATCCAGTAGGCATGTGCCTGGGGAGCAGGACCTACGGCTTCTGGAAGCCAGTGTCCTACTACCATAGGCAGCCTTCCAGGGAAATGTGGTCTTCATACACACCTGCATGAAACACCTGTGCATCTGTGTCTCTGTTTGTTCATAAGTCTTTATTGAATGCCTACTGTGCCTAGTCCTGTGCTAGGCACTGTCCAATACAGAGTGGTATAAGATATGGTTCTGGCCTCGAATCTTCCAGATGTCCTTCCTCAGAAGGACAGAAGTTAGACTTGACCAAATGCCCATCTTACTGCATTGGCCTAAACCATGCTCCATTATGCTTTTCAGACAACAAATGGCCAAAAGCAAAGAGGACTGCAGTTAGTAAGTGCAATTGGAACTTAGGTTGGGGGGGGCGGGAAATTTCTAGAAGGTGAGTTTTGAGGAAGGGTAAAGTGAAGCTAGGCAAAGGTTACGGACTAGAAAAATAACAGCAGGAGTTGTGGCAAAGGGTAGTTGAGAAGACTGGCTGAGGAGGGCCGGAGGAAAGGCTGTCAGGAAGAAGTGCAGGATCCCAGCTGCCTCTTTGTGCCTTCTCTGCACCCCACCCCCCATGCTCCCACCCAGCTTAGGGACCTGCAGGCAGCTGCTGTCTTCTGCCTGGTTGGTCCATGCTGGAGATCGTCCTGGCCAGGGCGTCTCCTCCATGGGGCCCTTTGCTTCCCACTTTCCCTAGCCTCTGCTTCTCTCCTTACCCTCCGCCAACTTTTGTCTCCCTACTTACCACCACCATGTTTCCCCTATTAAGGGCGTTAAAGCAATGAAAGGGCTCTGCTCCCCCTTTTAGGTCTTTTCAAGAGTAGGGGTGAATACTGTCCCCACTCACGCACCCCCAAAGGCCAGGGCCGCAGACCTAGTAGTAGTCCTCGCCCTCTTCACCCTCAGCCTCCTCCTCAGGAACCAGATGCAGGGATGGCAGATGGGGGATGCCTGTGGAGTTCAGCTGATCTGCAAACACATGTGGGCAAAGGAGAAGAGGAAAGAGGGGCTGTCAGTTCCCCCAGGCTGTGAAAAACCATACTTGCCTTTGAACCCACATGCACATATGCACATGGACACACCCTCAAGGGCCTCAATCCATCACCAGCACCCCGCCCCCCACCCCGGTCCCCAGAGCCCAGGGCTCGCCCTTACCTGGTGTAAGCACTGTCAGGCTAGCTGGGGCCTCGACCTGGCCCAGAGCGTTGCGGGCCAGGCAGCGGTAGGTCCCTTCATCGCTGGGACGCACAGCCTGAATCTGCAGCCAGCCTGTCACCTCAAACCTCTGGGGTCCACCCCTGAACTGGAGCCAGAGGAGTGGTCAGCAGGGTCCTTTGAGGGGGGCCCTGGGCTGCCCAAAGGAGGCCTCTGCTCCCTCTCCTACCTGCACTGAGATGTGGGGATCATCCCCTGGTAGCTGAATGTCCAAGCCGTCCTTCCTCCACTCGATGGATGCCATGGGGTAGGCAAATACCTCGCAGCCAAAGATCACATCCTGCCCAGTCACGTTCCAAATGTCATATGGGTGCAACACGATCTGGGGCTCTGAGGAGGGACACAGGAGGCCTGAGAATAGTGTGGCACATCTGGCCCCACAAGCAGCTCCTATAGGAACCACCATGGATATGTTTGTGGGGGAAGACAACACGGAGGTAAATACACACCCACCCACGGGGCTGGATCTGTACACACGGGTCCACGGAAATGTAGGTACAAGTACACGCAAGGTACAAATGCAGAAAGGGAAGGGCACATGCAGACGGGATGCCACAGCTCAGCAGCCACACTCCATCCCTGATCTCTCCCCTGTCCTCATTCCACCCTCCAGGCCCCTATCCTGCAGTACTTGTAACCAACACTTCCCCTATCCTCCCCCTCCCCTTCCTAACCAGGTCCAGTTGCCAAAGACACGCAGAGCAGCCCTTCCCACACACACACATCCTGGGACCAGGGAAGGGGGCAGGGGAGCGGGGGTGTTCCCACGTGGGAAAGGCAGAGAACCTGAAACCAGATCTGGGCAACCGGCAGAAAGCCTGTGGTTATGGGGTAAAGTATTGGGATCTCGCTGGTGTTTGTTTTCCTGGCAGCCCCAGCCAGGCCAGATCCCTCAAAAGGGGCTCAGGAAGTGAAAGTGACTAACGCTGCCAAAGGAAACCTGAGGCCTGAATGGCCCTCAGCCCCGTGGGATAGGAGGGAGGAGCGGGAAGAGCCCCCCTCCTTCATGAATCCTGAGGCACAGAAGAAACAGAAGGGAGGTGGGGGAGACTGGGCTAACAGCTTGCTCCACGAATCGAAATCGGAATCCGCCCAAGAGAAACCCGATTGCATCTCTCTGGAACCCAAGTCTGGCTGCCTGGGCCCCAGCGGTCTGGGCAAAGACTGGGAGTATCTTTGCTCTCTCAGTTTTGAGACCAATTATTGTCTCTGTGCCTGCTTTCTCAGAGGGTGGGTCCCTGCCGGCTGAGTGTGGGACTTTCACGCGTGTCAGGGCACACAAAGTGTTGACAGAGCTCGGACCCTGAAGGTGCCGGTCTCCGCGGTGCAGCCGCGAGATCTGGCTCTTATACTGGACTCCAGGATTCCCGGCCTCATCTTTTTCGCTCCGCTGGGCAGGAACCAATTCAGTCAGAAGTCGGGGAGCAATGCCTCGGGTGCCTCGAGTGCCCCAAGTGCCGGGGGTAGGGCCCGCGGGCGGTGCGTACCCGATTCGCAGGGCCCCGGGTGCGCCAGCGTGAGGTTGGCGTCCGGCCGAGCTCGGGCCGCCTCCTGCAGGCGGCAGATCTGCGCGTAAGTGCGGCCGTCGGATCCGCAGAGTGGGCGCTGCGAGCGGCAGGCACACAGAGGCTCCGGCACCTCACCGCGGCTCAGGTCGCCGCCCGCGTCCAACCGGCACTCAAGCTGCTCGCCGCAGCGCCCGTAGAAGTGGGCGCTGGGGTCCAGGTCGCAGAGCTGGCCCTCGAGGTTGGCGCATTCCCAACAGCAGCCGCACGCGTCGCGCACCCGGCCGGCCAAGCAGCCCCGTGGCTCGGCGCACTCTTCTGGCCGGCAGGGAGCGCAGCCCTCACCCTCCGCCAGCAAACGCAGCCAGCCGCGCCGCAGGTAATCGGGGCCCAGGGACGGCCGCGCGCCTGTTGGGGGCGGTGTCCGCACCAGCACCAGCAGCAGCAGCAGCAGCAGCAGCAGCGAGGGCAGCGCCCGGGCAGCTGCGGGTGGCTGTGGCATGGTTAGCTGGAAGCCCTCCCAGCAGTCCGGGCATCAGCGGGTTCGTGGCACCCTGCCAGGGAGGGAAGCCAGGTCAGGAGGTCAGAAGCGACCTCACTGTTCCTTGTACCAAAGTTTGACACAAGCACACTGCCCCCTCCCCTGCTGCCTTGGCGTCAAGTAGACCCTCAACACAGAGGCATGGTGACTCTCTAGTAGGAGTCATCCAGTTCTTGATTGGACTGTGTTTCTGGGGTTGGGGAGAGATGAGAAAAACGGGTAATAAAGCTCAAGCGCCAGCATGCGCGCGCGCGCGCGCGCACACACACACACACACACACACACACACAGCAGCAACACCACTGACCATCCAGCTCTGAAGCTTCCTGCCTTAGAGGTGCATGAGAACTGATGGCCCTAGAACTAAGGAGTTGTTAATAAGGGTAGGAATAGGGAAGAAGTAATGCCTGGGGGCTCAGAGCGCTCACCTAGTGTCCAGGACTAAGCCCTTCAGAACAGCCGTGTCTCTGGTTGGAAAAAGCAGGCAGTGGAAAGCAAGCAGAGGCCAACAATCCGCTGGGCCTGCCAGCCACCTCTGCTCCGGCTTGAGGATCTCTGAGAGAGCCCACGGACTTGGACTCAGAGAGCAATTCCTCCGCCCCTCTCCCCGCCTCTCGACGTCGCACACAACCCCCTCCCTCCAGTTCTGAAGCTGCCAATTTTATGCAGCCGCAGGGGACCCTCCGGGGCCACTTCCCCTAGCTGGGGCAAAGTCACAGGGCGAAGTAAGAAGCCGGAACCGGACACCGAAGCTGGGAGAAGACAAGGGACTGGGTGGGGTGGGGGTTGGGAGTAGGGGATATGGGGGTGGCTGGGAAGCTGGAAGAGTTGAGTGAAAGTCGAGGTCTTGTCCCATCGGACTTTACAGTCTCTGGGGTCTGCCAGAGCAGCTGCAGAATGGGGAGGCGGTAGGAGCTCTGCTGACAAGTCTGGCGCTCCTGGAGGACAGGGCCAACCAACGCAGTCTCCCCAGGGCTGGCTTCCCCGGGGGCTATTGCAGGCTTGCCCATCCAGCTTCCCTACCAAGGCTCTGACCAGAGACTTGGCGCTTACATCTGCCACCCCACAACTGGTCTCCACCTCCCTCCCCACATCCGGCAGGTGCTTCAGCCCAAGCGATTATAGAGGTCCCAGCTGACCAGCAGCCACAGGGAGAGGTGGGCGGGGCGCCTCCCGCGCGGACCTCGCTCCGGGTCGGGATTACAGGTTACATTTACAAGGCCGTCAGGGCCGGACGCATTTGGTCTCGCGGCCGCCACCAGCGCCACCGTGGCACTCCGGGCTGGGGGTGGGGAGAGCATTCCTGGAGGCCCGCCCGCCTTACCGGGGGTCTGCCAGGCCCCGCCCTAGCCTGCCCCAAGCGGCTTACAGAAGCCGCGCGCAGCCCGGTTTGCAGGGAGCTGAAACTGAGCTTTGCAGCCGGGGAGGTGACGGTATTTAGTCAGTCTCGTCCCAGAAGAACCTGGCTCCCGGCCTAGCAGCCTGGACCTGGGCCTCCTGAACAGTCCCGAAGTTCAGGGCGGGCGACTGCCTCCAAAACGCCCAGGGGGTTCGGCTAAGCACGCGGATTGGAGGCCTGGAGAATCAAAACTCCCGGATGCGGTCCGGGGCTCTCCCTCCGGACCTGAACTCGGCCAAGTCCTTTCACTTAGGGGTTCCCTAGCCGCATGCACGTCACTCCTGGCTAAGGGGGCTCTAACAAGGTGGGCGAAAGGAGATATACAGCACAGCCGAGGTCCAAAACTGAAGCAGGACAGAGCACACCTCACGCGATGTTTCGAAACTGTCGCGAGAATCAGGACAGGAAGTCTAGGAATTGAAAGCAGGAAAGGCCCGCGGGTTTCAAACGGAAAAAAGAGTGGGCGGAGCCAGGGAATTGCAGATAGTTGTGGGTAATCCCTTGTCCTAGGCATTGGGTTTAACTGAAGTGTTGACCTTGAGCAGAAGTGAATTGTGAGCGAACTGCAGGAAGCCCACAAAACAAAACAAAACAAAACAAAACAAAACGAGTTGGGGGTAGGAATGGACAGGATATTGCGGCGCTGACTGATGGAGCTCAAACTGGTCTCTGGCTCTGAATTACAAAATGCTTTGAGGATGGAGATCATTCCCAGTATATCCAGCGGAAGCCGTCGGGGATCTCGTAATGAGTTGTTACCGGCTTCTAAAACTTGGAGCCAGTATTTAAACAACAAACTCAGGGCCGCCTGGGTGGCTTAGTCCTTAAGCATCTGTCTTCGCCTCCGGTCATGATCCTGAGGGATTGAGCCCGGTGTTGGGCTCTGCTCAGCGGAGAGTCGGCTTCTCTCTCTGCCCCTCACCCTTCTTGTGTTTCTACTCTCGTTGTCTCTCTCTGTCAAATAAGAAAATAAAATCTTAAAAAAAAATAATAAACAACAAACTTCCCAGATCTACAAACTCTTAATTGTACTTGGTTGTTTTTTACCCGGTTGTTTACTTTGAGTCTTTGTTAAGCTCTAAGCATTTGGTATTAGGAATCGTGCCTAACTCTTCACTGTATCTTGTGCACCTAGTCCTGCGCCTGGCAGCACAGTAAATTCTCGGTAAATATTTGTGGATTAAATATGAAAGACTTCCTGTGTGTGAAAGTCAAGTTTAATTTGGATTTTCTGAGTCGCTGATTGAAGGCTGGATAGACAGGGAATGAGCGCCCTCTGGTGGGCTTGTCGTTGACGACAATAACATAACCGTGTTAGGCACCGAAGATGTTGGCTATACAGATCTGCTTTTCTTAAGTAAAGATTTGTTCCACATATTGTTAAAATAAATAAATAAATAAAAATAAAAAATAATAATATGTAAAAACACCACATATTGTAAGAATATTTGAGACTCTAGGTATGTTCCTAGATCCCCATCATCTGACACTATCCATTCTGACTGCAAAACACATTCAGTAACATCTATTCCCATACAATTGTTGCATATCAATACTTTGAAAACGTTGGCTCAGTTTGGGTTATGCAAAACTGTTGGACCACAAGAAAATGATTCTGTAGTTTAGATCATGTGAGTACAGCAAGGAGAGCAGCCAGGTGGTCCCATCTTTGCATCTAGATGAGGGAGACTAGATTCAGATGAGGAGAGTGAAGTCAAAATTTCTTTTTTAAAAAGGTCTCATTTATTTATTTGAGGGGGAGAGAGAGCGAGAGTGAGAGAGCACACGAGAGGGGAGAAGGTCAGAGGGAGTAATAGATTTCCCGAGGAGGTGGGAGCCAGATGCCGGCCTCAATCCAGGGACTCCGGGATCATGACCTGAGCCAAAGGGAGTGGTTTAACAAACTGAGCCTCTCAGGTGCCCCAGAAGTTAAAATTTCTTGAAGAACAGATAGTCCTGCCTCTTTCTCCTCCACACCCTTGACTGTAGATGATTGGACTGGAGAAAGAATGAGATATAGAATGTAGTTTGCTTTCCAGTGTGAATCATAGCCTGCAGTTCACAGGCTTTCACATCTTCACTTTCTTGCAGCCACTGACCCAGGAAATAATTGTTAACTATAATGACAGAATAAAATGGGTCTTTTTTTTTAAAGATTTTATTTATTTGACAGTGAGAAACACAGCCAGAGAGGGAACACAAGCAGGGGTAGTGAGAGAGGAAGAAGCAGACTTCCCACCGAGCAGGGAGCCTGATACGGAGCTCGATCCCAGGTCTCCAGGATCATGACCTGAGCCGAAGGCAGTCGCTTAACCAACTGAGCCACCCAGGCGCCCCTGAAATGGGTCTTATACAGATGAACAACATAAGATGAAACAAGGTGTAAAGGATTGGTGTATATTTTTATAAGTAATTACTTGGGAAAGGGGTGTCTAGGTGGTTCAGGTTCAGGTCATCATCCTGGGATCAAGCCCCTCATCAGGTTCCCTGAAGAGCAGGGAACTCTGCCTGCAGCTCCCCCTGCTTGTGTTCTCTCTCTCTGTGTCAAATAAATGAAATCTTTTTTTAAAATTCCTTGGGAGGACCACATATTCAAACCTGTCACTTCATGAAACTGTTTTGACACAGCTGATGTCTATAGTGGGGTTGCAATTTTGATGAAGAAGCAGAAATGAAACAAATGGTCCAAACTGACCCATTAGAGATGGATACAGAGGAACTGTGCTTCCTGTGAACATTAGGATCACTTAAGTCAAAAAAGGCTCAACATAGATAATTAAGAGGGAATAGCTTGTAGATACCTACTATAAGTGAACTTAATTAAAGTGAAAAATATGTATAGGAAGATAAGGTTAAGTGAAAAGAAGAAGTATGTGGATACTGTTTATCATATATATCATCAATAAACACCCTAAGACAGGGTTGTTTTGGTGGCTCAATCAGTTAAGAGTCTGACTTTGGCTCAGGTCATAATCTCAGAGACCTGGAATCCAGCCGGCTTGGCCGGGAGTCTGCTTGTCCCTTTCCCTTTCCCTCAGCCCTTCTATGCTACCCCTTCTCCCAGCTCAGGCCTCCTCTCAAAAAACAAATAAATAAATAAATCTTAACCAAAAAAAAGTCACCCAAAGGCAATTTGAAATGAGACAAATTATTGTGTATATTGCTCACTATTCCTTTATTTTGTAAAATTATTTTCCATAATAAAAAAGTAGAAGCTATTTTTATAGGTAAATTAGAATGTTGAGATAAATTTAGGAATATGGGACAGCCAGGTGGAAAGAGAAACATAATTCAGCCACAAATAATGTCATCGAATGAAAACTGGAGTACCCAGGAGACTAGCTCTGGAATACTGATAGGCATTAAGTCAGATTAAATGAGCTTTAAGACATGCAAAGAAAGATCAGGTGAAAATTTCTTTAATTTACTCTTCCTATAACCAAACAGGAAACTCCCCCTTCCCCTGCAGTGTCCCATCCACCTTTGAGATGGAAAATGTAGTTCCAGTTGACCTGATGACTTGGCCACATTATGTATCAATAAACTTAGAAAGGATGTTTAAATCATTTAGACTCTCGCCACATTTCTTGTTCTCTTTTTTTTTTAACCTCCTCCCATTTTGAAGTATAACAGACAAGGAGAAAAGTGCACGGAATAGAGATATAGTTTAATTAATTACTACAAAATGAATACTCATGTGATCACCATCCAGGTCAAGAAATAGAACATTGTTAACTCCTAGAAACCCCCATCATGTCACAACCATTAATCACTCCTTTTCCCCCTAGAAAACTGTTTCTAACTCTGCATCTTACACTTACCTGTTTTTGACATCTGTGTAAATTGGGATGCACGTAGGAATGGAATTGCTGCGCTCAATATCAGTAGTCACTACCAAACTATTTTTCCAACCTGACTATTGATTCACACAGTCCCTAGTGATGAGAACTCTCCTTGTGCCCCATCCTTGTCAACACTTGGGATTGTCAGTCTTGTCAATTTTAGCCATTAAGTAAATATTTTAGAACCTAAGATTCTAAGATGGCCAGCCCACAAGAATTCTTCCCCTGGATTTTTTTTTAAAGAAATTTTTTTAAGGTTTATTTATTTATTTGAGAGAGAGAGAGAGTGAGTGAGTGAGAGCATGAGAAAGGAGAAGGTCAGAGGGAGAAGCAGACTCCCCATGGAGCTGGGAGCCCGATATAGGACTTGATCCCAGAACTCCGGGATCGGGACCTGAGCTGAAGGCAGTGGCTTAACCAACTGAGTCACTCAGGCGTCCCTGGATTTTTTAAAAAAGACTTTATTGGGGCGCCTGGGTGGCTCAGTTGGTTAAGCGACTGCCTTCGGCTCAGGTCATGATCCCGGAGACCCTGGATTGAGCCCCGCATCGGGCTCCCTGCTCGGCCAGAAGCCTGCTTCTCCCTCTCTCACTCCCCCTGCTTGTGTTCCCCTCTCTAGCTCTGTTTCTGTCAAATAAATAAATAAAAATCTTTTTTAAAAATCAAAAGATTTTATTTAGAAATAATCTAACATTTGCCTAGAAGTTTAAAAAGTAGCACAGAAAGTTCCCGTGTACCCTTTAACCGTCCTAACCCAATGATAACATTTTATGTATCTATAGTGTGATGATCAGAACCAAGACACTGACATTGCTACGATACTCTTTTTTTTTAAAGAAGTCACTTTCTTTTTCTTTTCCTTTTTAAAGATTTTATTTATTTATTTGACAGAGAGAAACACAGCTAGAGAGGGAAAACAGCAGGGAGAGTGAGAGAGGGAAAAGCTGGCTTCCCACCGAGCAGGGAGCCCAATGTGGGGCTGGATCCTGGATCTCTGGGATCATGACCTGAGCCGAAGGCAGCCTCCCAACCAACTGAGTAATCCAGGTGCCCCACGATACTCTTTTTTTAAACAGAGTATTTATTTTAGGGGGGTGGGTGAGAAGAAGGGGCTGAAGGAGAGGGAGAGAGAAAAAGCAGACTCACCACTGAGTCCAGTGTGGGGCTTGATCCCACAACTCTGAGATCATGACCTGACTCAAAACCACCAGTTGGATGCTTAACCAACTGAGCCACTCAGTTGTCCCATATTGCTTCATATGTTACTAAGTACTAACCAAACTATGGACATTATTCTCTCTCTGTCAAATAAATAAATAACATCTTTTTTTAAGATTTTATTTATTTATTTGACAGAGAGTAACACAAAGAGGAAACACAAGCAGCGGGAGTGAGAGGGGGAGAAGCAGGCTTCCCGCCATGCAGGGAGCCTGATGCGGGGCTCAATCCTGGGACTCTGGGATCATGACCTGAGCCGAAGGCAGATGCTTAATGACTGAGCTGCCCAGGTGCCCCAATAAATAAAATCTTTTTTTTTATATTTTATTTATTTATTTGACAGAGAGAGAGAGATCACAAAAAGGCAAAGAGGCAGGCAGAGAGAATGGAGGAAGCAGGCTCCCCACCGAGCAGAGAGCCTGATGAGGGGCTGGATCCCAGGACCCTGAGATCATGATCTGAGCCGAAGGCAGAGGCTTTAACCCACTGAGCCACCCAGGCACCCTAAAATCTTTTTTAAAAAGATTTATAATAATAGACCAAATGTCATTTAATATATAAGTTGCTTTTTACTTTTGTAAAGATTTTATTTATTTATTTGAGAGAGAGACAGAGAGAGCAGGGGGGAGGGGCTGGGGAAGAAGAAAAAACCAAACAGGAGGTTCTAACCCAGGACCCCGGGATCATGACTGGAGCTAAAGGTAGATGCTTAACGACTGAGCCACCCAGGCACCAATAAATTGCTTTTTTTAAAATTACTATCAAAAATCACTGAAGGGAGGGGCACATGGCCGGCTCAGTTAGGGGAGCATACTTTCTTGATCTCGGGGTTGTTTGAACCCCATGCTAGATGTAGAGATTACTTTAAAAAAATCTTTAAGAAAAAAGTCTTTGAAGGGAAAGGAGGCTAGTTGTCAGGAAAGCTAAATACACATTTTCACAGTGTACATCTACCTGCTGGGGCAGCTGTAGGCGAGGCTAGAGCCCCAGGGTCACTGGTTGAAGTCCACTGTTCATTACAACTCACTCAAAAGGAATGATTTGGTGATGACAAGTGATGTTCTCTCAAGTGACAGGCTCTTCAGTGTCACCTTACTTTTTACTTGAAGACAGTTTTCTGTAAGCGAGGTCAATGAGATGACTTTCGGCTGGCATCTCCACAGTGTTTCCTCCCTCCTTCTACCATGATTGTATATGTCCAGACGATTCGCAGATTTCCATCTTTGGCCCAGACTTCTCGCCTGAATGTCACACCAGTATATTCAAACTGATAAATTGCCCTCTAATATCTTCTTCCAAGCAGCCAGGGAAGAAGATCATAAACAGCTTCTGCCTGCATATACTAATGGCTCCCAGAAAAAAAAAACAACACATCAATATATCAAATCACAGGGTAATATTTTATTGACTGGTTGCGTGATATGCTGAACAAGAATTAATGCCATGGCCAAGGCCTGGCCATCCTGGAGCTCGAGTCTCCCCCCGTAGCAGACGCGGTCGGTGCCCAGCCATTTACTTTTGGGCCACACCAAAGTTTCCCCGAAGGCAGTTGCTATACAAGCTCATGGGTCCCTTCGTCTGAAGGAGGCCTCCCATCCCTAGAGTGAGCTCGGGTAGCAGAGCAGGCTAAAAATGCCAGAGTTGACTCAAAAGCAAGTTGTGTCCAGCGAGGGAAGGAGTTGAAGGGAAATGCCTCTGCTTCCTTTCCTTTCAGTGGCATTACTCTGAGGTATAGTCTGTCCAGTCTCCTGGGGGCTCCAGTGGGATTGAGCCCGTCACCCTCAGTGATAACTCGCTCACTGATGCACTCTTTGCTTTTCCTCCCTTCCCTCCCTGCTGTCTCCCTCATTGTGTTTTCTGGGAGGGTTCCCAAATAAACATCTTATACTCAATCTTTGTCTCAGGATGTGCTTTCTGAGCGACCAAAATTAAGATAACCCCTGTAAAGGCCATCTGTCTGGGAGCCCCATCAAGACCGTATGAGTGGGAAAAGATCTCAGACCCCAAACTACATTTGTTTGTGACAGTATCCTTGTTCACATTTAAGATATAACAGTCAGCGGGTGCCGCAGTGGCTCAGTGGGTTAAGCCTCTGCCTTGGCTCAGGTCGTGATCTCAGGGTCCTGGGATCAAGGCCCGAATGGGGCTCTCCACTCAGCAGGGAGTCTGCTTCCTCCTCTCTCTCTGCCTACCTCTCTGCCTACCTATGATCTCTCTCTGTCAAATAAATAAATAAAATCTTTAAAAAAAAAAAAGATATAACAGGCAGCATTGGCCTCTGTGAGTGGAGCAATAGGTTAACATCCAAGACCCCTCTGGACTGGCTATTTCCCTGAAAGCAAGGAAGAATCTGGAAAATGTATGCTCAGAACTCCAAGGAAGAAATGATGGGATGTTTTCTCAAGGGCTAATGGAAGACAAAGAGCATTACCAGGAAGGAACTACTTGGCTTTGAAAAAAAACACCATGTAGAGAACTTTGGGCCCTAGGCAGGCATCAAAATATGGTGAGGATAGTCCTCACCAGAGAACAGCTGTCCTCTCTGGTCAGTGGGGGCCACTCAGCACTAACTGAACAAACCTGTCAGAAAGAATAAGCAGTGGCACCTGGTGGTTCAGTCAGTTGGGCTTCTGCCCTTGTCTCAGGTCAGGATCCCAGAGGCCTGGGATCAAAACCTGGTGGTGGTGGTGGGGGGTGGTCCCTGCTCAGCGGGGAGTCTGCTTCTCCCTCTGTCCTTCCCCACCCAGCTCATGCTCTCTCTCAAATAAAATCTTTAAACGAACGGAAAAAAAGAAGAAAGAAAAGACTATAAAGAACAAATACGAGGTTCAGCATGAACCTCAGCCTGTTCAGAAGCCCAAAAGCCAGGATGTCTGCGTAGCGCAGTCCATTAAGCATCTGCCTTCAGCTCAGGTCATGAATCCTAGGTCTGGGATCGACTCTCGCATTGGACTCCTTCCTGGGTGGGAAAACTGCTTCCCCCTCTGCCTGCTCTGCCTGCTGCTCCTGTCTTGTGTTCTCTCTCTCTCTCTCTCTCTCTCTCTCTCTCTCTCTCTCTCTTTCTGACAAACAAATGAAATAAAATCCTAAAAAAAAAAAAAAAGGCCCATAAGCCTTACACATCAAAATTCTCAGCCACATGAAACCCCAGATGCCTTTGTGCATTTTCTGCCCTTTTCCCCCACAGGAAGGTACAGGAAAAGAGGTACCAAGAGGTAACAATCAAGAGAACTGTGCCTAGCAAGCCTCCTGTGAGACTCTGTCCTCCCACGGACAGTGAATCCAAGTGGCAAATTTTTTAAGTAGAATCACACTTAATTTGGGCTTAAGAAATGTGTAGAAAATGGCGCTTTAAATAAAGTTGAGATCTCCAGGGTCCTGAGACTTGACTTAATGTCACACTCTGCCCTCTACAACATTTTAAAAAAAGATTTTATTTATTTGACAGAGGGAAACACAGCTAGAGAGGGAACACAAGCAGGGGGAGTGAGAGAGGGAGAAGCAGGCTTCCCGCAGAGCAGGGAGCCTGATGCGGGGCTTGATCCCAGGACTCCAGGATCATGACCTGAGCCAAAGGCAGACGATTAATGACTGAACCACCCAGGTGCCCCACCTCTACAACATTTTTGAAAAAGATTTTACTTATTTATTTGACAGAGAGAAACACAGTGAGAGAGGGAACACAAGCAGCGGGAGTGAGAGAGGGAGAAGCAGGCTTTCCGCCTAGCAGGGAGCCCGATGCGGGGCTCGATCCTGGGTCTCCGGGATCATGACCTGAGCCGAAGGCAATCGCTTAACCAACTGAGCCACCCAGGTGCCCCTCCACAACACTTTTTAAAGAATTTGGGTTTCTCTCTCTTCCATTCCCCCCTGCTTGTGTTCCCTCTCTCGCTGTCTCTCTCTGTGTGTCAAAAAATAAATAGGTGTCCCTATTTATTTATCAGCCGCTTGGGCATCTGCCTTCAGATCATGATCCTAGGGTCCTAAGATCAAGTCCCTCACCAGGCTCCTTTCTCAGCGGGAGGCCTGCTTCTCCCTCTCCCTGTGCCTGCCACTCCCCTTGCTTGTGCTCTCTCTCTCTCTGACAAGTAAAATAAAATCTTAAATAAATAAATCTTTAAACATTTAAAGAATTTGGGTTTCTCACAAGAGAGAAGGTGACTGGGACCCACGTCCTGGGCTTCAGGAACTGCCGAGGGTGAACCCAGGAGGCCTGTGCAGTGCGTGCAGCTGAAAAGGCCCCATAGGGTCAGAAGGCCTCACAGAACTTCTTACTTTGACTTCAAACTCAGGCTTCCAGTCAGGTTTGCCAGCAGCTGTGACCCATTTGAACCTGTTTCTTCTGAGAAACAAGGGTGAATTCAGCCTTCAGACATGTTGTATTTGGCACAGTGTTTTTGAGTTTTTATCTAATTGCCAATATTTCTGTAGTGAGAATTTTTATATAAAAATTTAGAATTTGGGGGCCAGAGTCATAAGGCCAGGATGTTCAGAGAAGCCAGGGGGAGAACTCCCAGCTGCTCTTAGTGTAAGATCGGAGGTAAGAAAAGTCAGAGCTAATATCAAGCTGCTGGTGCTGCCAAAAAGAAAAAAAAAAAATCGAAGGAAGAATGAAAGAAAACCTGGGGAATTTGGTCCATCCAGCAACCATAGAAGATAAGTACTGGCTGCTGTTTTCAGTGGGGCTGGCTCTCTGGCTCCCCACAGTCCTGATGACAGGACCAACTTCCCTCATTTAAGATTCCTGCCTGCCTCTGGAGCCCTTGCAGTTACGATCCTTGAACCAGATGGTTCTTTGGCTCCAATTCACAACAAAAACAGCAACTGCCACCACTTAGCAAATAGTTCCCACGTGCCAGGCACTGTGGCCGGCAATTTACACACATGAGCTTGTTTCAGACCTACAATGCCTTGTAAGGTAGGACTATTAACCTTAGCGTTTAAATGAGAACACTGAGGTCCAGACCTGTAGGTAACCTTGCCCACTGTCACACTGACCGGTAAGCAACAGTCAAGACTTGAACCCAAGACTGCTTAGGTCCCAGGCATGATTCTAGCCGTCACACTATCCTGTCACCATCACTGGTCTCTTTGTCAGCCTAAGTTCAGAGCCCGAACTGCAGGGGGTGGTTTATGAATGTAAATACCCCAGGTGCCAAGCCAAGCCCTAGAGACACACATGAATGTGCCCCCAGTGAGCAGAAAATCAGGAGGTGGGAGGTGGTGGGACACATCCTGGGTTATAGCATCTGGGCCCCTGAGGCCGAGGTGATTCAGGGTGAGTATCAAGAGAAGACAAGAGAGAGGAGCAGGGGCTGTGGTGGGAGGCAGGTAGGTAGGTCAGTCTCCTGGGAGGGCAGAACCCCCAGAGGACTTGGGGAGGACTTCCAGATGCTCCCATGCGGAGGCAGGCAGGTAGCCGGCGAGACAGGGCCGCCCAGTGAGCTGCTGCTGTGGGCAGGAGCTCTCCTGGGCTGCGGGTGCTTCGGGTGGGGGTGGGGGCGGGTGGAAGTTGGTGTCTGAGCTGGGGGGCGGGGAGTGATGTAAGCCTCTGAGCCATGGGGCTGAGGGGTCCCACCTGTGCCTTCCTCTTTTTTTTTTTTAATATTTTATTTATTTATTTGACAGAGAGAAATACAGCCAGAGAGGGAACACAAACAGGGGAGGGAGAGAGGGAGAAGCAGGCTTCCTGCCGAGCAGGGAGCCCGATGTGGGACCCGACCCCAGGTCTCCAGGATCATGACCTGAGCCGAAGGCAGTCGCTTAACCAACTAAGCCACACAGGCGTCCCGAGCCTTCCTCTTTTTTGCCCCTCTCCCTTCTTTGTCTGAATGGTCCGTAGTAACCAACCAGGTTCCTTGGCAGGAGGCAGCCCAGCTACCTCACAGGGAAAAATAGGATTGAAGCCTTTCTGCAGCAATTTACCTAAAGTCTCTGGGCCACCAACCCCCTGCAGCGCAGGGATGTGAAAAGGACAGGGAAGAAAGGACTGGCTCCGAGGTCCTTCACCTCTGCGCGGGGTCTCAGTTGCGATGTGCCTGGCCTGGTGGGTAGCAGGGAGGATGAAGCGCCTTCCGGTAGCTCAGCCAGGTGAACCGCGCGAACCCGGAACCCCGCGGGCGATCCCGCAGCCAAAGCCTGGAGCGCCCCCTGCCGGGGGCCGAGAGCACCGCAGGCAGGTGGCGGCGCGGAGCGAGGAGGAGGGCGGAGAGAGCTCCAGCCTCGCAGGGAGAGCCGGGTGCCCCCCCCGCCCACCTGCGCGAGGGCACCTCGCCCGGGGGAGGAGGGGCGGGAGTCCGAGGCGGGTCGGATTCCCAGCCAGCTCTCTCCTCACAGGAGGCGGCCCATTATCCGGCGTCGTTAAAGAGCAATTAGATGGAAATTAAGCCGAGAACAAGTATTGATTATCTCATTAAGGCCGGGGGAGCCCGCTCTGTCGGTGAGAGTTTACCGCGGCTCACCCCATTATCTGCAAGGTGAAAGCCTGCGGTCATCAAAACCCACTGAAGTATTGATCTTACCCCTATCCCCAAACCCAATCCCGGCCCTCCCGCTCGGGTGTAGGTTCTAGAGAGGTGACACGAGGTGAAGAAAGATCTCAGGCCCCCATTGTCTGGATCTTAGCACTTCCTCTGAGGTTCCTTTCATTTTCTTCCTCTAAATCATTAATTTTCCGGATGCTACGGTTGGGGGCAGGGGCGCGATACCAAAGATAGTTCACATTCCTCTAGGGCGTTAGAAGGACTCCCCTAGTTTTACATCCAGGGAAGATAAACTAAAGCTGAAACTTAACGGCAAGTATTTGCCCCAGTCGACACAGTGTATAGGGCGTCCCTGGGCCCCAAACCCCTTACCCTACAGGGAGAGGGAACGGCTTAGTTCTAGATCACCACCATTCCCAAAGGAAGAGATACCTGGGACCACGCCCAGGGTCCTAAGTCCTAGAAACTTCAGAGTTCAGAAGGGGCTTCCCCAGGGTTCCAGATGATGTAACCTTTGGAGAAAAATCATAGGATGTTAGAAAAGTTGTTTTCATCCCAGTTTTGCTTCTAGCTAGCTGTGTAACCTCAAGCAAGTCACCTGCCTCTTCAGGCCACAGAGTCCTCAAAAGAATCGGGTTGGAAGAGCTCTAAAGCTTCTGCGCCCTCAGACACAATAATCTCTCAAAGTGCCGAGATCAGGCAGGCAGGCCTTGGGGGGTGCAGCTGTGTGCCCAGACCACACCTGCCCCCAGAAGCCCTCAAGGGGAAGAAGACATTGAACAGATAATCATGGAAATAATAAGTTACCACTGCGATATAAATGAGAGGAAAGTGCAGGTGCTAAGAGGTTGTTTAAGAAGGGATTGGAGGTAGCTTGGGCAGGAAGCAGATGTTTCAGTAAAAACACCGGGAATGCCTGTTGCCCACTAACTTATTCAGCAATTGCTGAACCTGATACACAGCCCATTGTGAGCAAAACGATGGTCCCTTCTCTCTAGAGCCCACCTCCAGGGAGGGCAACAGATAGCGATGACATAATCACAAACAAAGGCAAAAGTACATATATGGTACATATACTGAAAAATGCGGCCGAGCAATGAGGGAGAATAAGAGGAGGAATCGGCTTGGGGAAGAGGGTCAAGGAAGCCTCTCTGAGAAAGCGATAATCTGTCCATCATTTAAGGTCAGAAGTCCTTCAATCAGTCTTTGGCAAAGCTGGGGAGTCTCCTGGAGAGGGCGCACCTTCTTCCCCAACTCGCCTTGCCTGGAGCGCGTCCAGGTCAGGGACCGCGCAGAGAATAGGGTTCCAGTCTCTGACACTCCGCACCCCATTGCGGGGCTCACCCTAGAGAGTTCCAGAGAAGCCCAGGGGAAGAGAGGAAGAAGGCAGAGGGAGGGGGAGCGGAGGCAGGGATGGCGGCGGCAGGTGGTACGCCCGGCTCACCCCAAGTTGGCCAGAGCCGAGCGTGCGGCGCCGCTGCGGTATCTGGGCTCATCTCCCTGCCCCGGAGCCGGGCAACTATTAATCTTGGTTGACTGTTTCTAATGTCCTAATTGGGAAGTGGGGAGAGCGGCCCAGTCCGCCCTAAAGGTAGAAGCGGCTAATGGGCCTCTTCATCACCGCCAGGAGCGGGTCCCTGGCGGAGCGCGAGGGGCGCTGCAGCAGGTGAGACGCGGAGCTGGCGACAGCCCTTAATGAAGCCTCGGGGCCCGGACGGCCCGAGCTCCCGGGAGGGAGGCGGTTCCGGGGGTGAGAGGGCGGTGAGCTCAGCCGCGCGCGGGGGCTCACCTGGGCGCCCTTCACCGAGGACGCCTCCGAGGAGCGCGTGCTGGGGTGGGTGGAGGTGCTGGGTTAGACCTGAGCAGATACGGATCTTCTCAGAGGTGACAGGAGTTGGATGGGATAAGGAGGGAGGAGGGGTCGCCCTGCAATAAGCGAGGGCCAGGCACAAAATGGGTGCTCCGCAGTGTTGCTGACCCACGAGGTCTGTGCCCGACGTGTGCAGGGGGGAGATGTTAGAAGCGAGTGTGCATTCGCAGGCTTCCGGGACCCTAATGCCTCCAGAGCGCCTTGCCTTTCCGTAGCCGCGACCCTGCCCATCTGCGACTCAGTTTCCCTTCTGGAGCGGGTTTGTGAACTCCCCATCCCTCCACCTCTCATGTCCGTCCCTCCGCCTCTCCCAGCATATCCTAGCGGGACTTGTAGCCAACCTAGTCCCACAATACAGTTTCCCCTCACCCACCCCCAAGTGGCCCAAACAGCCGGAGGTGGGGGGAGTGGCGCTTGGGCTCACCCAGCCGGGTCGGTGCCGCTCTTCCCCTCCCCTGAGAACCGCTGCGTCCCGGAGCCTCGGCTTCGCTGTCTCTCGCTCGCTGTCAGCCTCTCTCCCGCCCCTTTCCCCTCCAGCCGCCTCGGAAATATATTGTATTCTCACCTAATCCTGTTCAATTACAGCATAATAAAACACATAATAAAAACCTAATTCATTTTTCTCCCGCGCCCCCCATCTCCCGGCATCTTCTTGCTCGGGATTAAAAATTTGTCTTCATGCTTGTGGCACCGCGGTCCCGAAGCGTCCGCATCTTTAATGTATGAGCCAGGGAGCTAGGGACCCGACAGTTCCGCTGTCTTCGCTCCGGGAAGGCGTTCGCTGGTCACCTGAGGATGCGGGTGGGGAAGGAGCGAGAAGCGCAGACCTGAGCGGGGTCCCACTGGCAGCCACCCCTCCCTTCCACCGGCTGACTTGAGTCTCAAAGGCCCCCAGATTTCCAGTGGCGAGGCTATGGCCTGTCGGTCCGATCCAACGGACACACTGTGGCCTCCAGGGCGCGCAGCGTGGGGGGCAGGTCTCGGGGTGGAGACTTGGCTACCCCTTGCAGCCCAGTCCCCCCGATGCAGAGCACAGCCAGGCGTCGATTGGCCCCAGTGTCCTCAGCCTCCATTCTCTCCTTTGCTTCCGATCTCAGCTGGCCCGATCTCAGCTGGCCGGGCCAACGCGCCTCTGGATTCTAAATTCCCACCACCATCCTCAGTCCCTAGGAGACTCTCTACTACCCTCTGATCAGATTGTGAACCTGGATCACTGAAACAAGGTTAGAACTTCCCACAAAGAATTATTAAGAATTCAATAAGAGGGGCGCCTGGGTGGTCAGTTGGTTAAGCGACTGCGTTCCAATCCGGTCGTGATCCCTGAGAGGGGGTGGGGTGGGGGGTGGGGGGGTGGGGGGGGATTGGGTCCCATATCGGGCTCCTGGCGGGAAGCCTCCTTCTCCCTCTCTCACTCCCCCTGCTTGTGTTCCCGCTCTGGCTGTGTTTCTCTCTGTCAAATAAATAAAATCTTAAAAAAAAAAAAAAAGAATTCAATAAGAGAAAATTTCCTACAAAGCCACAGTACCTGCAGTTTACAGAGGACAGATAGATCTGAGACCCAATACACCCCAATGATATTCCCTCATGCCTTCATTTCTTCCCTCATGCATTTAGGGCAAGGGTTCCCACTTTCTAGAATTATAGAACTTTTAGTTTTCTAGTAATTTTTTCACAGTACCCTAGGCCAAAAGAAATATCTAGTAGTTCCCTATAAGTACTTAGGTCCAAGCAATTTAAGGACATATTTATGGCCTAACCCCTTTGTACTTATTTGGAAAATGAATACACATACATTGAGGGGAATAAAGAATTTTTTTTTTATTTTAGACTGAGGGAGAGGGAGAGAGAATCTGAAGCACACTCCCTGCTGAGCGCAGAGCCCAACATAGGGCTTGATCCCACAAGATCATGACCTGAGCATGAACAAAGTCAAGACACTTAACTGATTGAGCCAACTAGGTGCCCAAGAATTTTTTTATGTAATTCTTTTTATTATTATTATTACTCTCAAGTAGGCTCCACACCCAATGTGGGGCTTGAATTCACCACCCCCAAGATCAAGAGTTGCATGCACTACCCACGGAGCTGGCCAGGCACCCCCCTATTTATGTAATTCTTAACCTTTGTTAGTTACTAATGTGACGTTGTGCATGTTGAGATCTGCATAACTTCTCAAAACTCAGAATGAGCTTGGCTACTGCCATCCTCATTGCCTATGCCACACTGACTTTTTGTCACAACAACATCAAAAATCCAGTTTTGCAAAGACATTGAAAATAATGCAGCACAATCTAATTTTGAAGCTGTAAACTTGAGTTAGTAGTTTATGCAATGTCCAGATGCGGAGTACTGCTGGGTTCCTCTCAAAAACAGAAGATGTCCTGCAGCAGTCCTGCAAATTCATTGTGGCACTCTGAGATGCCTTGGTACATGGTTAGGAAACCACAGATTTAGGGAGTCTGCCTGTTTCCTTTACACAGCAAGACTCTTTTGTGGTCTTGGAAAGTTTGGGACATTGAATGGAAGTCATCTGATTTGGCCAAAGGAAAAGAACTTGAATTTCATCCACAACTCAAGGGTCAGATATAACCAGGGGAGTCTGACAGCTTGAGGGTTTGGGTGTTGGAAGCCAGCTTGCAGAAATGGGGCCTTGAAAGAAAATCACTAGCCGCAAGGAGCAAGTCCAGCCAGGAAGAGCCAGGCTCAGCATAAGGCCTGAGTATCATAAAAAGGAATTCTTCTAGGTATATTGTAGGGTGATGCTTAATCTTACATCACTACTACCCAGCACCCCACCCCCACCCCAATGTACCTTGGTGCCCTGGAAAACAGGCCATGAAAATGAAACCATATGGCCAGAGGCCCAAGCAACTCTGCTGTGCGACCAGACGACTCACTGGGAACTGGACAAGAGTAGGGTAAAGATGTCCCTTTCCAACATGCCTTAAATGATGGCAGCTCAGTGTCAGCCCCAAGAAGGTGGAGGCTCAGCCGCAGAGGTAGAGGGTAGGTTAGCACCACGGGCCACAAACTGCAACAGGAAAGAGGCATTGACACGGTACAGAAACTGACAAGAGTTGAAGCCAGTGGCTCTGATTACACATGAGACACTTTCCCTCATCCCTTCTTTTCTTTTTTTAAAAGATTTTGTTTATTTATTTGACAGAGAGAAACACAGCTAGAGAGGGAACACAAGCAGAGGGACTGAGAGAGGGAGAAGCAGGCTTCCCACCGAGCAGGAAGCCAGATGTGGGGCTCGATCCCGGGTCTCCGGGATCATGACCTGAGCCAAAAGCAGTGGCTTATCCAACTGCCGCCCAGGCACCCCTCCCTCATCCCATTTCACTTGGGACTCCTGGAGAGACAGAGAAGAGAGAGGGCTGAGCTCTTCCTCTCACTGGCCATCATATGCAGGGACATCATTTCTAGGGACAGCTTCACTTTGCGTGAGGAACTCTTCAAGCCCCCAGGTTCTGATAAATCTCCCTGGGAGGATATGCTCTCCCATCCTCCAGACTGAAAGTCACTAAAGACGAGAGCCATTGTTTTCTTTGTGAATATGTGACATTTTTTAGGTTTGCTGAGGAGTAAAACAGAATGAGAACCACTGTGTTAGTTATCTTACCGAGGACCCACATATGAGTGGGATTTAGGGCACTTTGCATTCCATTCATTTATTCAGCAAACATGTATTGAGTACTTACTGTGAGTTGGGCAGTATTACCGGTGTTGCAGGCATACAAAAGCGAAGATATGGGCTGTTGCTTAATGGGTACAGAGTTTCAGATGTGCAAGATGAAAAAGTTATGAAGATCTGTTTCACAACAATGTAAATATACTTAACACTACTGAATTAACAGTACTGAATTGTACACTAATAAAAGGTTAAGATAGTAGATTTTGTGATGTATTTATCACTTTTTTTTTTAAAGGGAAGATTTGCTTCCGGCCCTCAGAGGAGGTTTCATTTCAACTGGAGAGAACTACGGACAAATGGGACCAATAATAACACATCTTGTAGTAAATATCAATCATGGTGATTCTCAGCTCACAATAATTGCCCTACTTTGGGAACAGCCCCTATCATAGAGCTAGACCTGAAGCACTGATGGCCAGCGTCCTTGTAACTTGACCCTGACCTCTGGCCACCTCATAGGAGGAGACAACTGATCTAACTTGCACCAATTTCTCAAACTTGAATGGGCATATAAGAAACTGGAGCTGATTGAGGTTGCTGCCTTAATGGTTGTGTGTATAAAGTCCAGTTGCTGAGGTCCCAGAGGTGCCCAGCTTCCTGCTCTTTCCAAAGCCAGGCTGGTTAGTCCCACTTCTGGTTCTGAGAGCTACTGTAAATTCCTCCCAATACACTCTGTTGACTGAAGCTAGCCATAGTCACTCTCTGATGCTTTCCACAAAATAACTTTAATTAAAACCCAAACCAGAAGTGCTTCTTCTGGGAAATAAAAGTTCCAATTGATTGAGGACTTGTTGGTGATAGGAGAAGGAAGGTCTTCAGTCAGAAAATAATATAGGTGGTTGACTGGTTAGTTTGTAGATTTACACAGCAAATTCTTGTCCCATAAGCAAACACCTTACCTTGAAGGAACTGCTTGTGGCTTGTTAACTGGAGCCGGTTACCCTCCTATTGGATGCATGAGGTGGGAGGAGGAAGGGATTGTGTGTGTGGCCCAGGCCATGTGGAGGTTCCTCCCCTGTTCTCCTGGTCGTTATTCGCTTACAAGACTTTGCTGGTCTAAGACTGGAGGAAGGAGAAGCTGGAGGATGCTGGGACGCAAAGCTGGGGACTGCTGTTTTCCCTCTGGCAGCCTAAATTGGGACGACTGCCCGTGAGGAAAAAGATTTGTATATTTAGAAAGAGTGGAGGGAGGTGCCCAAGAAATTCCCTTGGAGGGAATGATGCAACCTGGTCAAGATCCCTCCACGATTCCTAGCAAAAGAATGCATCAGCATCGGGCCAAGATCGCTGTGACAGGCAGAAAGGTTGACTTGGAGGAGACGGAGAGGCTTAATGATTGCTGGGCACAGGTTGTGTCCCTGCAGATGGGAAGGGCCTCGGTTCACCCAACAGGCCATTTTACCCAGCGCGGGGCACAGAGACGTTCTTAGCAGAGTTCAATAAACGTTTCCTCAACTGTGGGAGGCAAGTGCAAGAGGAAGGGTGGATAGCCTCGTAGGCCGCGGAAAAAACTTGGGCTTGGGACCTAACGAGGGAGAGGCCTCGCGCGATTCCTCCAAAACCTCGCGGATTTCCCGGCAGGAAGTCAAGGGGCGGGCGCTGAGGCGCTCGTGGGCTTCGAAACTGGAAGGGAGGGAGGCGATTTGGCGGATTTAAGGATCCCGGACCGAGGTCACCCGGAAAGCGGCTCTGAGTTCCGCGCTCAGACTGGGAAGATGAATCGACCCGGCCAGCGACGATTAAAGCCGTTGCCTGGGAAACGGAAAGGAGGTGGAGCCGAGCCTGACTTTGACTGACAAGGGCCAGAGCAGGGGCGGGACTCGGCGCCAGACTGGCTGAGCCCCCCCAAAAGGGCGTGGCCTACCCGTGACTGACAAGCACCACCCCCAGGGCGGGGCTGGCTTGAGACCGACTGCTTGACTGAGGAAATGGGCCTTTGGCTGTGATTCCTGGGGCACCGCAAGGGGACCGGGGACTAGCCTAGTCGGGCTGGCATGCGCCCACAGCGCCGGAGCTGAAACTGGCCCTCACCACTGCTCCTAAGATGCAGGGCTCAGTGACCCTAGGAAAGAGTAGGGGACCGGAGAGAAGAACAGGATATACTCACTTGGCCCCCCCCTTCCGACCAGGCTAAGCCAGACTGGAGCCCTTTTTCTCCTTAGAATATGGGCTGGAGAGGGAGGATTGTGGTCTTCATAATGGGCAAGGTGGGAGCACTGGAGCAGATGAGGCTAGGCCAGGGGAAGAAGGCCGGGGAGGAAGACCAAGGATGCAGATGTTGGCTCCCAAAGAAGGTTCCCAGAGCCTCAACAGGAGGAGAAAGGGAGGCCCAAGAATGAGGGCGATTACTTTCAGCGAGAAAAGTGCTACCTCTGCCCAAATGCTGACTTCTGAGGAAAAAATCCGAGTATGTAGAGGCAGTCTGGGAAAGGTACCTGGCTAGGCTTTGCCCTCAGAGAGCCTGTGAAGTGAGCCGAAAGCTGATTTTTGCTCTGAGGAGCGGGTGTGGAACTAGGAAGGGAAGATGGCAGAGAGCATTCCTTTCTACCCGGCCCCGCTGTTGCCTTAGCCAGTCTTCTCTCTGATGTGGTTTGGTGCAGGGCACAAATTAATCTATTTTAAAATGTTCTTAGTGATTTTGTTTAACAGATATTCCTGCACCGCACTCCCGAAGTCAGTTTATTTT
The DNA here is from genome assembly GCA_004023965.1 of Spilogale gracilis. Taxonomy (NCBI): domain Eukaryota; kingdom Metazoa; phylum Chordata; class Mammalia; order Carnivora; family Mephitidae; genus Spilogale; species Spilogale gracilis. The sequence goes on along the minus strand of PITA01002123.1, from coordinate 143,189 downwards.
ATATGGATTTTCCAGTAAAAGTTCAAGGCCCCTTTTCAAGGGGATTACCAAAGGCCAAAGCTGTGCCTGCAGAAAGAGGCTTGAAGAGCTGACCCAGGGCCCTGTGAGCTTGGTAGGAGGCACCACTCGAGCCTGGCAGAACAGGACCATGTTTCAATTCCAAATGTCAGCCCATATTTTTAAAAAAATTTTTAAAGTAAACTCTAGGCCCAACTTGGGGCTTGAATTCATGACCCCATGACCAGGGGTTCCGCGCTCTATGGCCTAAGCCAGCCAGGGCCCCCCTCTAAATAGTGCCGTGTATTTAGTCAAGAATAAAATGGGGTCTGGGGGTGCTCAGTCGGTTAAGCAACCACTGCCTTCAGCTTAGGTCATGATCTTAGGGTCCTGGGCTTCCAGCTCCGTGGGGAGTGTGCTTCTCGCTCTCCCTCTTCCCCTGCTTGTGCACTCTCTCTCTAATAAGTAAATAAAATCTTAAAGAATACGAATCTTTGCTTATGCTCCTTCAGCTATAAATCCTCAAGCTTGGAAACTCTTCTGAGGCTTTAGGAAAAGGTCTGAGTACTCTTATGGGCCTCAGTTTTGCATTTATTCTTTTGAATCTTCCAAAGCCAAGATGTAGGGTTAAGAGACGCAGCCATAAACTGTTTAATAGCAGCTCTCATCATCTGTTCTTAGACGGGAAAGTTTGCCCTCATTTTTCCCAGGAAAAAAAGGGGAGGGTTACAAAAGGAGGGAGTGGAGGGCCCGGGGATAGGGGAAGGGGTGTTAACTAGCAAATGGTCTGTGCCAGGCTTGTTCCTGTGTTGTATTAATGGGGGCGTGGAGGGGTATGGAGGGTGTGCAGGTGCCCTAACTTTTCTCTGATGGAGCTGGATAGTCCTTAGCCCTCTAGGCTTCCTCCCTCCAGAGGCTGCCCTGGGAACTGGAAGCTACTAATCCATGCCAAATGCCTGAAGGGAACCAAGAAGCCAAGAGCCTGGGTTGGCATGTAGGTGTGTGATCAGCCTTCTTCTTCTATTTTTTATTTTAGTTTATCCTCTTTTTTTAAGATGTTATTTATTTATTTGACAGAGATAGAGATCACAAGTAGGCAGAGAGGCAGGCAGAGAGAGCGGAAGAAGCAGGCTCCCTGCTGAGCAGAGAGCCCAATGCGGCCTCGACCCCAGGATCCTGAGATCATGACCTGAGCCGAAGGCAGAGGTTTTAACCCACTGAGCCACCCAGGCGCCCTGTGATCAGCCTTCTTAACAAAGAGGGTAATGAAGTCAGGACTCTATCTGCAAAGGGAATAGAAGGCATCTACATCTCCTTTAGGTTAGTTAGTACTCAGGATGCTGATAGATGACTGATTTTCTAATCTCACAGCGCCCTCTGCTGGGAGCTGAAATTCCCTAGAGAAGGGGAAGGAAGAGAGATCTGCATTTTGTGGGGAGGGAGGGCAAGGTGGGAGGCAGGAGGCTGGCTCTTCCTGGAACCTTAGGACATAGAATCAAGTGAAGATCAGGAAGTAGACAGGTTTTCAGTTTATTGAATAACAATGACATCATAGTTTTATTTGCTGGTGGCAGATAGTTGGGGGAGCAGGAAAATGCTCTTAGAGGATCCCACGGGGAAGCCTTCCTCTGTACCATCCACTGCTTTGGCCAGAGCTCATGGGAGTTGGAGTCAAGGTCCAGCCCTGTTTCCTCTGAGTGTACCACCATATATTCTATTCCTAAGCCTACCTCCCCTTTGGACCACCTATGGATGCCCCGGCCCTCCTTCCTCTGGAGGTAGGAGTAGGGGTAGGAGTGGGGCTACGCTTCAAAGAAGAGGAGCTAAGGTCGGAGCTCTGCTGAATGTCTTACAAGAGGCAACAGAACACAGAATGTCCTGTCTCAAGATTGTACACTCAGGGCCTAATAGCCCTTGAGGGTGTCCTAGTCACTTCCACTAAGATACCAGAGGAGGTTAAGCACCATTCCCACAGCTGTGTCCCTCCGTAAGAGGGGGCAGTGGGAGCTCTTAAAGGGGAATGCTTGCTTTGCCTTCATGGCTTTTTGGTGCGGGGAGGGAGTTGGGACTCTAGGTGTAGAGTCTATGATGTCAGAGCAGACCAAGAACTCTGAAGACTATCTCTGAGGACGCCCACACTGCAGTGAGGGGGAGATGGGAAGATGGCGAGAGTCGTACAGGATACTGACACCCCTTTGTTCTCAGAGAGGAGAGAAGACAAACTTATCTATTTCAGGATGTGGAGGATGCCTGAACCCTTTATCTCTTATCCTGATGTTCCTTCCTCTGCCAGCCCAGTTCCCAGGTCAGCTTTGGGAGTTAGGAACCAGAAATCTGAAGGAGCCGGCCCAGTTTGGCCTGCTAGTGTCCCTCAGTCTCTGTTGAGATCCAGAGGCTCCTCCTGCGTCCAGAAGGGGCGAGGTGCTGCTAGAAATGATTTGGCCGGTGGAGCTGTTGAGGCAGAGAAGTTGTGCAGCCTGGCTGGCTGGCAGGTGGTAAGATGCCGAGAGAAGCCAGATAGCAGGACCCCCCTAGGATGGCGTGTCAGTTCCTAGCTTCCAGAACAGCACGTACGCGCACGCACACACACGCACACGTGTTGTGTATGCACACGCGTAGACAGAGAAGCCCAGCAGAAGGGGATTGTGTGGCCCTGCTCTTTGAGACCAGAGAGGAGAGAGAAAGGCTGAAAGGGGCCCCCTCTCTCAGCCTAATGGGCTGCTGGTCTCACTGGCTGCTCCCCCACCCAGCCCCCACCCAGTACCAGGCAGATGGGCAAGGTAAGGGGAGGGTAAGGCTACAGTAAAGCAGCAGCCCGAGGAGGTGAGGCAAGGGGCCAGGGGTTGACCCTCCCTCAGAGGCCCTTGTTGTAGTAAACCACTTCAATGTCAGGGTTTTGCTCACGGATCCGAGCTCTCAGCTCTGGCTCCAGCCTGCTCACAGGTAAGGAGCTGCAACAGAATAGCAGAGGTGGGCTGAGTGTCCCCCAGACCCAGCTGGCACCAGGCCAAGGGATCACTGCCCTTCCTCCTCCCAGGCTGAGTGATCTCCTCTGGCAACCAGAAAGCCAAGCTCACTATCATTTCCCTGCCCCAGAATAACAGGCCAGCCCTCCTCCTTGAACACACTGAAGGACACTAAGGGCAGCTGGTTCCAGAGATGTGGAGACCCACCCAGCCGGGGGGGGGGGGGGGGGGCGCGGTGGCGGCACCTACCTTCTCTGGGGGAACAGTGCACAGCACAAGGGGGTGGCAAATACCAGGCTGGGGAGAAGAGGTTGGAGATATTTGTGAAGTTTTGCCCTAAGGCTGTCCCCTCCCTGTACCCCATCCCATCTCTGGAGACAGCCCCTGGGGTGGAGATTGATTAAAGCCAATGTTGACATTAGGTTCTGGCTGAGCCTCCAGGGCAGCGACAGTGAGGGCTGGAATCAGCATTTAAATGTGCATGAAACTCCTGGATGGTATCAAAAGGTCTATTTCCCTTCTTTCCTCCCACAGACAGAGATGAGAATCTCTTCGACTAAACTCTTGGCCTTCAAGGATGACGATCACCCCTAACACACAGCATGCCCTACAAATATCCAAGGCCCCTACCGGCTGAATGTATGAATGAATGATGTGGATACACATCTTAAAATCAAATCCACCCTGGAAAGGACACTCTCACACACCCTAGCGAGTCTCCGCACACTTACCAGAAGCCCACCAGTCCCACCTGCAGGGGCGCCCCCAGCCAGGGCCGACGCTGTGGGGAGACAGAGACAGTGGAATGGCTCGCGTCCCCTCCTCCCTTCCCTCTACCCCATTCCCTCTACCACAGCTCTATCCCGCCAACCCTGCCTCTGAGCTTCTGGTGCGTGGCCCTTTTCTTTCTCTTTCCCTCAAGCCCGTATTTGGAATTTCCAGATCACCATCCCCCACTCAGCCAGGCCTGATTGCTGACACTCTCCCTAGCATCCCGTCACCCATTCTCCCCTCTCCAAACTGGCTCCACACTTCCTCTAGAAGCTGCTTTCTTCAGGAAGCCTCCTCTAATCCTCCACTCACTTCCTCCCGGCCCAGTGACCTGCATGAACCTGTCCCTTCTCAATTCACCCCAGCCACAGGGGCCACCATTCTGTTCCCCTGGCGGGCATAGTTGGTGCTCAATAAACACTTGTGAATGAATGACTCAGTGAATGAGCCTGTATTCCTGTGTCTTGCTTCTCTGGTCTGTCCGTGCATGCGTCACTGTTGTCAGTAGGGGACAGCATGAATATGACGTCACGTGTGACTGTGGTAGTCATCCCCGTGCCAGAGGCCTCTGGAGTGACACTGATACCCTTCAGGACAGAAACCATTTCCTTCCTTCCCTTATCTTCTCTTCCTGTTCCCTCAGGGTTCCTTCACCCCAGCCCAATTCCTTCTTGCTGAAGGAATGAGAGGGGAGGGGGCAGCATAGGGCTGGAGCAAACAGGGAGCGCATCTCAGACTCAGGCCAGGCTGAGAACGGGCTCGGGGCGGTCACTTCTGCTTCCGGGCACCACCACTTCCGGGATGGGAAAGGGGAGAGTGACCTACCTTTAGGAAGTCTCTCTTCTCCAGAGTGTCCATGATCACAGGGGGAATGGCTGCCGGGAGAGCAGGGCCAAAAAGGAGGGAGTTAGTGACGTGAAAGTCGGGATGCCAAGGAGAGGTGGATCCCCCTTCACAGCTCCTCCCACTGCCCCCAGAGTCACAGCCCCCAGAGTGCTCAAAACCCCTGGACAAGGACCCCCCATGCTCACAGGGCCTCCAAGCCCCGCTGCGGCACCTGTGGCTCACCCATGGCAGGAATGGCCATGCAGATCCTCGACACCACCACCTGGAGGATTCCCTCCTTGGCCGCAGCCACCGAGTGGCCAAGTCTGTGATTTTCCTCGTCAGTCACTGGGATGCCCACCTGCAGTTCCCTGAAAAGGAAAGGGGGTGGGGGGTCCCACCACAGGCCCTAAATCTTACTTGCAATACCCTCTCAGGCAGCTATTCGCTGGGGTCCCCTCAGGCTATTTCTCCCAGCCCAGGACCCCAGAGTCAGACTGAAACTGTGCCCAGAAACTTCTACCTGGGGAGGGAGAGGACTGGCGGGAGGTGTGCCCATGCACACAGTGGGCGTGCATGCCCGGAGCGGGAGCCACTCACCTCTGCCTCATCAGGGGGATGTTGATGCAGTTGGCAGCTGCCACAGCTGCAAAGGGCACGAATCTGCCGACCAGGGGGGGCAGGTGCTGGGGGAGGGAAGAGGCACTTAGTGGCCCTAAGGGCCATGGGGTGGTGAGGAACTCTGGGGAGAGATGCGGGGAGCCTGTGGATTGGTGAGGACGAGCGATGGGGAAAGGGAGACGAGTAAAGGGCGAATGGAGGGCATTTACCTTGGTGAGGGATTTGAGCCCCAGGGCTGTGGCCACAGCGCCCGTGGTGGCACTCACATAAGCCGTCCCCAGCTGCCTGTGAGTGAAAGAGTCAGGACACAACGTGAGAGGTGAGCAGCTGGCATGTGGTTCTTTCTCTCAGGGACATGCTAAATCCTTAAGACATGAGGCGTGGAAGGCAGAGAAATTCCTCCCCTGCCACAGTGTGGGCCTGTCTGGAAGCTCTGCTCTCTCCCTTTCAGGAGGAGGGAGGCCCCCCCACACACACACACAAAGGAACACCATGCCCTTAGGCCAGAAAACCAGGGAGAAGGGCAGGTTGAGAGGCGGGCTTTGAGTCATGGGCTGAACAAGCACTCTGGGAATGGGAGCAAACAAGAGGGAGCAATGGTAGGCCCAGGCGGAGTCCCTGGGGACAAGCACTCACCCCACAGTGATGGGAGTATCGCCACTGCGATTGGAGTAGTTAACAACAGCATTGAAGGACTGATTCACCCACTGCCAGAACACCACAGTCGGGGTCTTCCTGAGGGAAGAAAGACGCTTACTTCTGCCCCCTCTATGGTATCCTTCGTCCTCCAACCCTATGAAACCCCAGAAATTATTCCTAAACCCTCAGGAGGGACCCAGCTGAGGACCCTAGAACTTGCTCTGGTGACCCTTACTTATGCAATCACGTACCCTGTCACTGGGCTGGGAGGAACCCCGGGGCTGAGTTCGGTCAGGTGTGGGGGATTCTAACACAAGCTCTCTCCCACCTACCATTTTCTACCCACCTGGCCTCACCTAGTCATCAAACTGCACCCTAGCTTGGCTAGAGTGCTCAGGGAGGAGACCCATGGGACAGGACCTGCCTGTAGAAGGTGAGCATGCAGCCAGTGATGGTCATGTTCATGGGCACCTGCGCTGACATACGACCAATCAGGACCACCTTCTCCCCTGTGTCCGGATGGAAGGCAGAGTCGTACACATACTTGGCCCTCCACAGCTGGTCCTCAGTAAGCCCGGGCGTCACCACGCCAGCCCTGCAGAGAACGGCAGGGAAGAGACAGGTAACTCTAGGCAGCAAATCTGTCCCTACAGGCATTGACCACTCAGCTTAGGGGACGTCTGGGCAGAGGACCAGGAACTTTGCTCCCCAATCTCAGGATAAAGGAGCTCCTTATCTCGGGGACAGAACCACACATTCCCAGAAGAGTAGGCAGGCTCCTATTTCTATTTTCCTTGTAGCCACACAAAGAGAGGTGCCCTTCTCTTTCTGTCTCAATGCTTGGTCATGGGTAATAGTGGTTCTCAATGGGCTGAAATGGCTAGGGGCATCACAGAGGTTTTTCCTACTGGAGACAAGGGGATGCTCCCTTCTCCTTGGGCCCACCTTTAAGACCCTCTGTTCTTGCAGAAGGTGGCCTAGTTGTGGGACATGACCCTTTACAGAGGGTTTGTAAAGTAAACAGCAGCCCCCTGCCCACAAATATCAATGCCACCTCTTCAACTTCAACATCCTCAAATTCTCCGGATTAAAGCTCTATGCCATTGTCTGTGACTCCAACACATAAGGCCAGGGAATGAGGGGGTTGAGGAGTGGGACAGGGTCACTCTCAAGCTTGGGGAGAGAGATGCAAAGGTATTGTAGTCAAGGCAGGGAATGAGGCTCGGGGTACAGGATCAGCTAGGGTAACGGTCTACCTGTACTTCTGCACGATGTTCCGGGAAGCTTCCAGCTGTGCTCCAGACAGCAGCAGATTTCGGGGGTCAGTAACAGTGAAGAAGTGCCGGGCTCTGCCCAGGAAAGTGCTTTGGTCCCAGCGAGGTTCCTGGATATTGATATCTAAGGGCAACTCACCCATTTTCTGCAGGGCAAGGACCAGAGTCAGGAGGTCCAAGAGCTCTGCCTGTGGGAATCTCTGGTGGCCCTCCCTGGTCCCTGGGCCTCCCACCAATCCCTTCGAGAGCTCAAGGTGACCCCAGATAGGTAAGCAAGGGTTGTGGGGAGGAGCTGTTTTCCAGGCAATGTTCTGCCTGGGAGACCTGCAGCCACAGCAGAAGGGGGCAGGGGAAAACAGAACCAGAAAAACGGATTTCCTTTGCACTCTGGCCTTGAGCAGATTTTCATCAGTGAGGATTTGCATGTGTGTGGTTGATGCAAGAGCAGCAATAAACCTGTGTAGCTACTCTCGTGCTCTCTAGCACAAAAACTCATATTACACGCATTATATATCCAAGTTCACTTTAGGGCCCAGCTTCCTGGAGACTTAGAAGCAAACCCCATAGGCTTTTGGGGAAGACAGCATAAGCCACCCAACGCCCCAACCCCTGATTGGAGGAGAGCAAGGGCTGACCCACCACCCTCTGGGGCTTATCTATTCCAGATCTCAAGTCAGGGCCTCTGACACCTGTCAGGCATGCGAGCTAATGTGCACAGGGGGCATTTTCCTCAACCCACACTGGATGGCCCAAGGCCCTCCTTGTGCCCAGCTGGGCAGGGTTGGCACAGACGCCCATCCACCTCTCCCCAAGCCACCTACAGCCAGAAAGGAGGATTCAGTAAGTGCCTTCCCCTTGCAGTACAGAGAGAAAAGCCTGAAGCAGCCATCTGGCTGTGTTAGGCAAAATCCTACAATATGACTAATCCTCTCCAACCACACTTCCTCCCTCCCTGGAAGACACACCCTCCCCTCTCCCGCACACTCACACAAACATACTCACACACGAAGAAACATGCATGCCCTCCACAGACACACAAACCGGAGGACACGCCCTGCATACCCTAGCCCACAAAGACCGTTACTTGCGCACTCACACATGCACGCACGACCCCTCTTCATCAACTGCAGACACCAGAACGTGCAGCCACATAAGGCCCCACCCTGACATTCCTCCCCGCAAGCAACCTCTCCTCGCGCCCCAAGAACCTCCCTAGAACCAAAGATATTGAATCCGGAGAGGACAGAGAGCACACTTCAAGGCAGGTTTCCGTCCCTCGTAAGCCCTCCATCTCCTACTCCCCTGACCCACAAACCTCGCCCTGGACAGCCGCCACTCACGCTTTCTCGAGCTCGGTGGCTTCTGGCCTCTGCGCTCCCAGACCCGCCTTCCTCTGCGCGCCGTGCCCTGCTCCTGCCTCCCACCCATCACGCGAAACGTCACGCGTGACGCTGGCCGGCAGGAGGGGCAGGGGCTCCCCGCCTCCGCACGTTCGCCGGGCGTGGCCAGGGATTGGCAGAGCCTGGGGGCGGTGGGTGCTCTTTGGGGTGACGCCCCCAGCCAGGGCTCCAGGGACCTTGCCCACGCCGCCTCCCAGAGGCAATTGGTGTTCGCGGAATCAGTTCTGGCCAGTCCGCAGCCAGAGGGAGGAGGGGAGGAACGGCCGGTGCGCTGCCCCCTTTGCTTGCAGTGCCCTAGCTGGCCTCTGGGGAGCACCCGGCCTCGGCAGTAACGGGTCTAGGGGCCCAGGGCAAAGGCTCGCAGCGCCTTTGGCGGCACGAAGGGGCCATCCTCTAATGGTGCGCCCTGAGGGTCTCGGATTACCTCCTGGCTTGTTTACCGGAGGGCCGCCTTGGCAGTGGCCTCTGCCTCCGTGGCCGCCTGGGCTCCTATCCCAGTTCCAACAACCTCTTGTCGCATACTTTGGCATTCGCAGCCCTTCACAGTCTCCCACCCTCCTGTGTCCCCTCTATGCCCTCACCCTTTTCCTCCTCCAGCCTCTTCCTTACCCACCCTTAGCTTCACTGGGTCCCCAGTTTCCTTCTGCGCCCAATCCCTACACCTGCACTGCAGACCTTAGCCCTTGTCCCTGCCCTGGGGTGTGTAGGGACAGAAGACTCAAGGTAACTCTGTCTGCACCAAGCAAGTGGGTCAGAAGGATTCTTCCTCCCCCACCTGGTGTCCTGGAAGCAGCTCCACTCTGTGCCCTTTCCAGAACGGAGTGGCCAGAGAGACACTTAGCGACACAGGAGGATGCATGTGAAAGAAGGCAGTACACACACACACACACACACACACACACGCTTTATAACTCACCCAGTCACCTTAGAGAGCACGCCTGCCGCATACCCAGGTGCCAGCCCACGCTCTGCCCACCGAATGCTTCGGCCCCCTCTGCCCAGGTGACATTCCCTCACTGAGACCTCAGGGGTGACGCGGAAGGGTGGCAATTCCAAGAGCCCTACTGTCTGGCTTGGCCTGGAGAAGACGCGGTTCTGGGCTCCCCTGCGCTGAACCCTTAGCGGGAGGGGACGAGGCGTGACCCAAGCCCTAAGTTCGTGGAGCGGGGTGAGGCATGAGAACTGGGACCGCAGCGCGCAGAACCCAGCTGCCTGAGCCCAGGTGACAAACGGCTGCCCTGAGCGCCCAAGGGAGGGGACGGAGGCAGTGACTGGCAGCCCTCGAAACCAATGGGAGCCCGCGGCTACGCGGGCCGGCCCTATTCCAGCAGCCTGGGCGGAGCGCGGGCGGTGTTCCCCCGGCTGAGGCGAGCGCTGGTGCCAGCCGGCGGGGGAGGCCGGCGGCGGCCGCACCAGCGAGCAGGTGAGGGGAGCCAAGCTTGAGCAGTGGGGGCCGATAGGCCAGACCTGAGGGTGGGATGCTGCGTTCTGAGTCCGAGAGCTGCTCTGGGGGACTTGGCCCCGGGTTTTGTGCGCGCTGTTGTGGGACTCTAGCCAGCAGGTCCTCGGCCAAAGCCTGGGAGAGGTTCAGGCAACCTCTTTAGAGGAGAGAGGAGTGGGACGGAGGGGCTCCCAGCCTGGGACCAGGGAAGCTGCGGTGGTAGAGGAATCTCTGGGACCCTTGGCTGCAGCTGTTCCAGGTCCTGAAGCCCTGCCCTAGGGACCCAAGCCCCCGACCAACAAACACAAGGAGAGGTGTGCAGTGAATTGTCTGGTCCCAGTTTCCCTCACACCATTCGAAGCCCCAGGGCCTGCAGGAATCCATCTCCACTCTACCCAGGACTGGGCACTGGGGTAGATGACTCAGCTGAGAGCCAAAATGAAGAGTGAATGAGAAGCTCCCACTGGCCTTGTAGAAATGGCTTCGAAAGTCCACGATGGTGCCTGGACTGGGCCAGGGGTGGGAAAGTTGAGGGGCCTCAGGCATGGGAACTCAGGGTGCTCAAATCAGGGCAGGGGTGGAAGTTCTAGGGGGCAGCGAGGGCAGCGTTTACACCCTTGTCCCAATGCCTGCTCTCCATCCACAGGCCTGGAGCGTGCACTCCTGAAAAACAGCAGAGGTGGGGGAGCTCCTGGTCGCCGAGACCCCTGTCCCCGCACAGAAGGCTCATGGAGCCGGGAGCACACGGAGCCCTTTTCACGAGGGCTAGCAGGTTCCTTCTGGACTTGTAGGGCGCCGCCCCAGGCTAGCCACAATGGCGCAGGGTTTCACAGCGGGTTTCGACCCACTGGGCCTCAGAGACCTCAGCTCTGGCTCCCTGAGCTCCCTCTCCTCCCGCGGCCACCTGGGCAGCGACTCGGGATCCGCAACGCGATACCTGCTGAAGAAGCAGCAGCGGCTGCTGAACGGACCCCCCCGCGGAATCCGAGCCTCATCACCCATGGGCCGTGTCATCCTCATCAACTCCCCCATCGAAGGTGGGGGCGGGGCCCACCTCGGGCCTGGCGTTAAGGGTGGGGGTAAGGCCACCTGGGAGGAGGAGCTCCAGAGATGGGAGTCTTAGAGGGTTGGAAGTGGAAGGCCCCTGTTTAGCCATATGCTCCTCATCATCAGCCCTTCCTCATGTTCAGGCCAATGCTTTAGGGTTGCAGGATTGTAGAGAGGTGGGGGGGAGGATAGGAGCGTGGAGGCAGGGACAGGTGTGTGTGGTAGGCTAGCCCCCAAGCCAGCAAGGTAGGGGATCCAATTGGCCACTTCATCTTATGGACTCTGCCTCTCTCCAGTCCCTTTGTGTGTGTCCTGCGTTGTGGGGAGCAGGATGGAGAAAGCTGTACTCCATCAACCAACCCGTTGTGTGACCAGCTCTGTGCTGGGCTGAGAGGAGTCGGTGCCCAGTTGGGGAGACAGAATTAAAGGTTTCAGGTGCAGGGGCGCCTGGCTGGCTCAGTCCAAAGAGCATGTGACTCTTGATCTCAGGACATGAGTTCAAGCCCCACATTGGGTGTAGAGATTACTTAAAATAAGTAAATAATTTTTTTTCCAAAAAAAAAGTTTTCAGATGCAGAAGAAAGGAAAGAGACAGAGTAGCAAATGTTCCAAAGAGGTGGGGAGAGGAGGAGGGTTAAGGGTCAGGAAGGGAGCCCCAGGCCTGGGCCCCGAAAGAGGGGGCTCCCTGATCTTATAGAGTTGCTTAAAGCTATTACATTGCACACCTGTTCTATTACCAGCCCTGGTTAGGTCCTGCAGGGGGCCCAGAGAAAAACGAGGGTCAGTCTTCACCTTCCAGAAATTTACAGTGTAGTAGGGCTTAGAGACAGAGCAATGAGAACAGCTGGTGCTGAGGGGAAGGTATCCCAGACAAGTTTGGAAGTGGAAACCAAGAGCACAGGGTAGGGGCTGAGGGTGTGTGCAATTAGGAGACAGTCTGGCTGCAGTGACAGATGTGAGGCGACAAAGAGCCAGTGAGCAAGGCAGGACCTTGAGTGGGGGGGGAGGGGGAATGGGAGCCTCCTGGGGCTGGGCTTTCTGTGGGCCAGATGAGATAAATATGTCCAGCTCCTCTTGGGTTTCCCAGCCAGCGGCACTCCCCTGGGTGGATCCCAGAGTGGACTTTTCAGACCCTGCTCCTCCCCTTGGACCCAGCTGGGCATCTCTGACCCCCTACCCTGGCTACTGTGTTGCTCAGGGCACAGGCTTTCCTCTATCTGTGGCCAGGCACGGTCACTCCCATCACCTACCATGCTGGGTCTCCCCCAACCTGATGAGCACCAGGGTGCTGCTAAGAGTCACCATGTCACTCAGGTCATGGAGCAGAAGTCCTCAGAGGAGCTAGGAGACATGGTAGGGGACAGGGAAGGCACTGGGGCATGGCCCTTTTAGGTCCCATTGTATTATACAACCCCCCAGACCATGCTGCAGCTATGGGGCGATGGCTCTATACAGTGTCCCCCTAAAGATGCTCTTGCGGAAGTTCCAGAATGGCTCTGTCCCACTGCCTTGCCCCAGAGCCCTGCCCATGCTGCTAGGGAAGCAGCATCTCCTAGCAAGGGGAGGGCCCACCCAGTTTCCACTGTGGTCCCTACCCTGTCTGGGCTGGGAAGCTCTGAGCTCAGAACCTTCCCCCGCTCCTGAGCACAAACATGTCCCTACTCACCACATCCTGGAATCTCTCCCCCTTGTCACTGTTTAGACCATTCCAGAAGCCTAAAGTAACTGATGAGGGAGACACAGTGGGGAGGGAGAAACCACAGCCCACCTCTCCCCCATGACTTCCCACCAGCTCCTCAAACTCAGCTGGTCCCAGAGAAATGCATTCTCTAATCCAAACCAGCTCTTCCTCCCCAATCTCTTTTTATTCTTTTACTTAGTCAAAAATCCTTGGCAGTTATCAAGTGTTGTGTGACATACTGGAGATACATTGGCAGAAAAGGATGACAAAGTCCCTACCATGAGTGAACTTACAATCTAGCAAAAGGAGACAGACAATAAATAATATGTGAGTAAGCCAGTAAGAATCTTGGAGGCACTAATCTGCATGGTACGATAGAGTAGGGGTTCACAAACTTGGGAAAATGTCAGAATTGCCTGGGGGGCTTGTGAAAAGGTAAGCTGCTAGGGTCCCACACCCACAGCTTCTGATTCAGGGCACCTGCAGCAAAGCCCAAGAATACACATTTTTTAAATATAATTTGTTTAAAAGATTTCACTTTTGAGTAAACTGTACACCCAATATGCGGCTCAAACTCACAATCCTGGAATTAAGAGTCACACGCTCAAAAAAAAAAAAAAAAAAGAGTCACATGCTCTATCAACTAAGCCAGCCAGGTGCCCCAAGAATACATTTTAAAAAAAAGGATTTATTTATTTGAGACAGAGCAGGGGAGGGGGGAGCAGAGGGAGAGGAACAAGCAGACTCCATGCTGAGCTCAGAGCCCCATACAGAGCTTGATCCCAGGACCCCGAGATCATGACCTGAGCTGAAATCAAGAGTTAGTTGCTTAACCAATTGAGCCACACAGGCATGCCAAGAATACACATTTTTTAAAAATATTTTATTTATTTGACAGAGAGAAACATAGCCATAGAGGGAAAACAAGCAGGGGAAGTGAGAGAGGGAGAAGCAGGCTTCCCGCCGAGCAGGGAGCCCGATGTGGGACTCAATCCCGGATCTCCAGGATCATGACCTGAGCCGAAGGCAGTAGCTTAACCAATTGAGCCACCCAGGCGCCCAAGAATATACATTTTTTAAAAAGATTTTATTTATTTATTTGACAGAGAGATCACAAATAGGCAGAGAGACAGGCAGAGAGAGAGGGGGGAGCAGGATCCCCGCTGAGCAGAGAACCCGATGTGGGACTCGATCCCAGGACCCTGAGATCATGACCTGAGCCTAAGGCAGAGGTTTAACTCTCTGAGCCACCCAGGTGCCCGCCAAGAATACACATTTTTAATAAGTTCTGAGTGCTTGCTACCCCGGTGGTCTGGGGGGCATGCTTTGAGAACCACTCTAATAGAGGCTGCCTGGGAGGAATGGAAGGGACTTCAGGGAGGGTAGTCCAGGAAAGCTTCTCAGAGAAAGTGGTGTCTGAGCCAGGAGGGGCTGCAGGTTGGAGGTGGCTTTATGAAGGTCTGGGCAAGAGTATCACAGAGGGAACACTGAAATGATTAACTGTCAGAAGAACAGGAGAGAGGTCAGTGTAGCCAAAGCTTAGTGAGGTTGGGATGGTGGCCAGAAGTATACAGAGAGAGGTGGGCAGAGGAAAGCCACAGAGGGACAGGGCAGTGGAGGTAGAGAAGTTTCCATCCTCAGAGGCCCCAAGCACCTACGCTCAAGACCCCACATTGGCATCCCACTGGCCCAGGGCCCTAGGAAGGCCCCAGGGAGGAACTGAGAAGAAAGAGGGTTGGGGGACAGGAGAGCAACAGACTCCTTGGCTGGGTTGAGATGTGTGCAGACAGAATCAGGCAGGAGGCCTCAGGTGTCGCACGTCTCTGTCCTACACCATCCCCACCCCCAGGCTGCCCTTGGAGATTTCTTCCTGAGCTGCTCTGTTCATGTACTGTAACCTGATTTCTCTTGGATCAAACAGAATTGAGTGTGTGTGTGTGTGTGTGTGTGTGTGTGTGAAAGAGAGAGAGCTCTCCCTCTCAGATACCTCTAGAGTAAGCCTTGTCCAAGAAGAAACCTCACCTTCTCAAGGGACCCAGCTTCCCTTTCCAGTCTTCTTTTCTAACCAAAGGCCTTCTTAAGGACCCACCTCAGAGCCTTTGCTCACTCCATCCCCTTTCTCATCAGCGTCCTCCCTTTCTGCTCCATCCACTGAGACCCCAGCATCTTGTCTTCCCACATACCTTTCCTGTCAGCTGCAGCTCCTAGTGAACCCTGCTTCTCTGACTTTCCCCAGCACGAATGGAGAGGACCACTCTGGGCTCTGGACGGACACTGCAGTGGGTTTCTCTCCTCAGCGAGTCAAGTAGCTCCTCGAGTCCTTACCTCCAGAATCACAGAGTCTAACAGATAGAAGGGGCCTCAGAGATCCTTCCACAAATCCCAGACAGGCATTTATCAAGTGTCGGCTTGTATGTCTCCAAAGATGGGAAAGTCAGTATCTCTCCTGGAAAACTCATTCCATTGTCTGACGACTGAAGGTTTTAGAAAGTTTTTCCCTACTAAATTGGCTTCCATCTAACTCCACTATGTGGGCTTGGTTCTGCCCTCTGGGTTACACAAACACATCTAATGCTTTCACAGAATACCTCTTCAACTATTTGAAGATAGAGCTAGCCTATTCCTTTCTGCTCAAGCTGAAGAGCCCAAACTTGCTCAATTCTGGCCCATACAATGGAACTTGAATTTCTTTTCTGTCCATCTGACCCTCAGGCTAACAGGGTTTTTAGGAATTTGATCTATCCCAGGCCTGTGGTCATGAGAAGCTTAGTAAGCACCAGACACACATACCTATGTAATCAGGGAAGGAGAAGAGCAATTTCTAATATGGATCCCGTCTTGCTTGTTTCCCTTCTCTCTCCCTGACCCATACTCTCAAAATCACCAACAGGGAACTCAGAAATTGGCTGCCCTTAGGCCTTAGAGCCTTAGGTATCTGTGCCTAGCAACTTAGCCCTAACCGGGAAACGCAGGGGCCCTCTGTGCCCAGAAGGGACATAGGAGTCATGCCTGTGTCCTTCCCCACCCCTGCCACCACACAGCCAACAGTGATGAGAGCGACATCATCCATGCTGTCCGGGTGGAGAAGAGCCCAGCAGGGAGGCTGGGCTTCAGTGTGCGGGGCGGCTCTGAGCACGGCCTGGGCATCTTCGTCAGCAAGGTGGAGGAGGGGAGCAGCGCAGGTGAGGGCCCCCCAGAGTGAGATGCTGGCTTGGGATATGAGCCCCCACCTCATTGCGGTTTTGGAGTCCTATTATCAGGGATAGCAGGAAAGGGTTGTCAGCTTTGGAGGGCCTGATCCAATGGGGGATACGGGGCCCCCTCCCTGGGTGGAGTGGGCTAATGGATAAGACCCTCATCTAATAAGGAATACCCAGACTTCACCTGGGGATCCCTAGTCTCGTGGAAGAAATTTTACCCTAGGGAGACTTGTGGGGGGAGCTAAGTTTTGACCCAGGGGACTGGCCCCAAGGGGCCCACACCAGCTGCCGCCCTCTCCCGGTGCAGAGCGGGCTGGCCTATGCGTGGGGGACAAGATCACAGAGGTGAATGGGCTGAGCCTGGAGAGCACCACCATGGGCAGTGCCGTGAAAGTGCTCACAGGCAGCAGCCGTCTGCACCTGACCGTGAGGCGCATGGGCCGAGTGCCGGGCATCAAGTTCTCCAAGGAGAAGACCACATGGTGAGGTCTGGCCCCTGGTCCCGGCCCTGACCTTGCCCCATCCCGTCCACCCCATCCAGCCCATGGCAAGAGAGGCTAAGGGCACAGGGCTCTGCGTGGGACTTGGCTGTGCCCGGCTCCTACTCTTTCCATCCCCCTGGTGCTGGAAACACAGCCATCCTAAGGTCTGACATTGCAATGAGACAAGGCCATGTCTCTCTCCCAGCTCTCCTCCCAGCTCTGTCGCAGATGCCAGCGGTCCTGCCCACCCCCCCCCCCACGCTGCCACCGCTCCTGGGAGCCTGGGCTTAGTACCAGCTCCTCGCCCTCAACGCTCTCATAGAGATTTGAAACGTGCCTCCGCACAGTGGCGCTGCTCCACAAAAAGAGGAGATTGGGATGGTTTCCCAACTTTGATAAAGTCGACATCCCACTGAAGGGCTCAGGACTGGGGAGTCCCCCAGGGCAGCCTCCTCTTACCTGTGTAATTGTCCAGGGTGCCGGGAGGAGAGGAGGTGGCTTGTGGTGGCAGGGGCGGAGGAGTGTTGCAGACTGACGACCCCATGCTGCTGTCCCAGGGTGGATGTAGTGAATCGGCGGCTGGTGGTGGAGAAGTGCAGCTCGACTCCATCCGACAGCGGCTCAGAGGATGGTGTGCGGCGCATCGTGCACCTGTATACCACGTCAGACGACTTCTGTCTGGGCTTCAACATCCGCGGGGGCAAGGAGTTTGGCCTGGGCATCTATGTGTCCAAGTGAGGGCTGGGGCGGGGAGTGCAAGGGAGGCTCCGCCAGCTGCACATCCCAAGGAGGGCCCAGGTCAGGGGTGGGGCCTGGATCTGGACGGGGTGGGGGGTTTGGGGAGGGAGGAAGCCTCCAGGAGGAGGGTCAAGGAGTTTGGCTGGGGCTTTCCTGTATCCAAGTGAAGAGTCTGTTCTAGGGGGAGGGAGGGCAGGCCAGGTAGCCTCTCAGACTGCCTCCTGTCTAACCCAGAGTGGATCATGGCGGGCTGGCGGAGGAGAATGGCATCAAGGTGGGGGACCAGGTCCTGGCGGCCAATGGCGTCAGGTTCGACGACATCAGCCACAGCCAGGCCGTGGAGGTGCTGAAGGGCCAGACACACATCATGCTGACCATCAAGGTGGGCAGGACTCTGGGTGTCAGGTAGAGGCCAGACTGTAGGAAGGACTTCCCAGACCTCTCTAGTACTCAATGCCCACTGCCTTACAACTTAGGACTTTTTCACAGCCATTTGAGAAGGCAGATGTTGTGCTCATCCCTAATGCACAGAAGAGGAAACTGAGGCTCAGAGAGGCAGAGTCACTCAGGAACCAGGGTCACTTGCTCAGATGGCCGGTAGCAGGGCCTCCTTCCAGTCCTGCTCCCCGGGCGCCTAGGACAGGGCCCCTTCCTATGAGCAGTGGAGGTGCAGGGTTGAAAGGAGAAAATGGGTGGGGCACTCACTGTGGCTCTGGGCAGGACCAGGGTGCAGGGTGAGGACCGCCTGGCTGAGACCAGAGATCGGATTTCAGGGGAGGCACCTGCATTCATGATTCATGTGGGTCTCACACTTGCTTGAGGATCAGGCCCTTCTCACTCCGGCTGCAGGGGAAGGGATGGCTCGCTCTCCACTAGGACCCACTCCAGGGCCCTGCTCCGCTCTCCTCCCTTCCCAAGCCTTCACGCACCTCGCCCTTCAGGGTCTCCTCCACCATCCCCCCCCCCCCCGCCTTCTGCCGCCTTGATTTCTCACCCCACAATTCCCCCCATCCCGTTTCTCCCTTTCCTTCCTCTCACATGATCCCAAACACTCTTCCTCTCTCCCACTCTGGCCCTCATTCATTCATTCAACATTTCTGAGTGTGTACCGCATGATAGCCACTCTGCCAGGTGCGGGGGCTACAACACTGAGCAAGACAGAAGTCTCTGCTACGTGGGGGCGGGAGGGGTGGGACTGGGGGGCAGCCAGACAAGCAGGATGCATGCTGACTGATAAAGGCAGTAAGGAAATTAACAGAGAGACGGGAGGGGTAATTGAGGAAGGCCCTTTTGGGGGTGGGGGTGGGGGCGGGGGTGGAGGTCAGGGCGGGTCTTTCTGGGGGAAGTGACACCTGAGGAGAGGAGCTAGCCAGAAATCAGTGGAAGCAAGAGAATCCAGACAGAAGGTGCAGCAAATACAAGGCCCTAAGGTATAGAGGAGTTTGGCTTGTTCAGACTTAAAATGGCCCATTAGTCCTGAGTGTGATGAACTTGGAGGAGAGGGATGGAGTGGAAAAGTTTACTCCTGTCCCATCACTCCCCCTTCTCACCCACTCCCCCATGCCCTCCGGTGCCCACACACTCTTCCCAGGAGACTGGCCGGTACCCTGCCTATAAAGAGATGGTTTCCGAGTACTGCTGGCTGGACCGATGTAAGTGGCTCAGGCCCCTGGGCTGGAGGGTTGAGGCCCGAGGGTGGGTCGGAGTCTCTGAGGAGGAACAGAACAAGGAGCAACAGCTGCTCGGGCCTTCCTCATTGGTTCTGGAGTCCGGGGGCATGGGGGGGGGGGCAGTGAATGGAGGAGAAGAGACTTGCCTGAGGTCTCTCCAGTCAGTGGCAGGACTGCTGAGCTGCCGGTTCCCCAGAGCCCATGGTTCCAGCCTCCCCTGCCACCCAGCACTCACCCCACCCCCATGCCCTACGGAAGCCACCGGTCTTCCCCTGAGATGCCCCTGCCTTCCAACCGCCTGCAGTGAGCAGCGGGGTGCTGCAGCAGCTGTCCCCTGCCTCTGAGAGCAGTTCCAGCGCCTCCTCCTATGCCTCCAGCGCCCCATACAGCTCGGCGGGGGGCTCGGGCTCCCTGCCCTCCCACTGCATGGATGTCTGCCTGGGGCCCGATGAGCCGGGCTGTCGGGGCCCAGGCTGGGGGCGGGCGGACACAGCCATGCAGACGGAGCCTGACGTGGGGGGCCACGTGGAGACCTGGTGCAGCGTGAGGCCCACCGTCATCCTCAGGGACACCGCCATCCGTTCTGATGGGCCCGGGCCCGCCCGCCGACTGGATTCTGCGCTCTCCGAGTCCCCAAAGACGGCTCTGCTGCTGGCCCTGAGCCGACCCCGGCCCCCCATCACGAGGTCCCAGAGCCACCTGACCTTGTGGGGTATGTAGGGAAGGAGCAGCTGATATTCTCTCCAAAGCCCCCAGTCCAACACCTGCCTCACAGCCAGCCCTGGGCCCCAAACCTCCCTTGGCTCTAGGCCTTGACTCAGCCTCAGTTCCAGCCCCAGAATGCCCTCAGATGCTGCTCTGGGCCCCACCTGCTCCTGGGCCCCAAACCCACCCTCATATCCAGTTCCAGCTCCTGTCAGCTTCGGGCTCCAAACCAGCCCCAATCTGTCCCCACGACCCTACACACACACAGATGCACACACCATGGTCCTCTTGGAGTTGTGGGTGGGGGAGAGGTGGAATGCTGAAGGAAGAAGCCCACCTACCTCCATCCCCACCTCCCCACAAGGCTGGGGGTCCTGTCTGCCCCCTCCTGTCCCTCCTCTCTGGCCCTCTTGACACCCCTGCCCCTCGGCCTTCCCTTTTGCCCACCACTCCAGCCCCCTGGGTCCTTCCTCATGTCTGCAGAGGAGAAGAAGCAGCGGAAGAAGGAGAAGTTGGGGTCCTCTGGGGAAAAGGGGGCCCTGCAGCGCTCCAAAACGCTGATGAACCTCTTCTTCAAGGGAGGGCGGCAGGGGCGGCTGGCAGGGGACGGTCACAGAGAGGCCTGGACACTGGACAGAGGGAGCCCAGCCAAGCCCTGCCCTCGCCTAGACCTGGACAAAGGTAAGCACTGGGCAGATGAGACAGGGAAGAAGGCGGTACAGCCCACGTTGGCATCCAGCAGCTCTGGGTTTAAGCCTCACACCACCTTTTACTAGCTGGGAGCCGCCACCTGCCCCCATAAGCCCGTTTCCTCATGAGTCACGGGAGAGTAATGATGCCAGTACCTTCAGGAATGGGGAGGAATAAGTGAGTATGTAAATCACTTAAGGACATTGTCTGGCCTACAGACGGTACTCAGAAAACGTAGTGGTCATTGTTGAAATGTCTCATCTCCCCACCTTACAGAAAGGAAAACTGATAGAGCCGTAGCCGAGCGAGGATGTTGAAGGGCTCGGGTCAGATCTCTGTGCTCCTGGTGCTGAGGTGGGGTAGGGCACCCCTCTTCTGAAATATTTGGCTTCACCTCCCCTCACCAGAGCTCCACAGGCCCTACCAAGTTCTAGAATCATCCCTGAGCAAGGCCATTTCTAGATCAGGGCCCAAGCGGAAGGGCCTGGGCAGGTTTCACTTATGTCGGGGGTTTCCTGTGGACCCTCAGAGAGGCCTCTTGTCTCTCAGGCGAGGCTCCGAGATGGACCATGTGTTAGGACTCTTGGGGTTGCCTGTGACAGAAACCCAACTCAAATTAGGTTTAAAAGCACTCCTTAGATCAGCTACTGATTTAAGCGGGTCTAGGGGTTTAAAGAGTCTCATCAGATATCTGCCTCCTCCCTCTTTTGTTCCCCTTTCCCCTGGGATGGCTTCTTTACCCTGCAGGTTTTGCCCACTCAGAGGGAAGATGGCCACTGTCGCTTAGCAACCCAGGGACAGGATAGCTTCTTAAAGAGGTCCTGCTGAAATTCCAGGCTCTCATTGGCCTCACTGGGTCACATGCCCAATGGACGGCCACGCGGGGGCAGGCGGGTTGTGCTTTCCTGGGCCAGCATGGGGCACGGGCCCACCCTGGAGCCCATGCACCGAGATTGGAAGTCCCCAGGTGAAACTGGGGCACTGTCCACAGAGGGAGAGTGGATGTTGGGTAGGCAAAAACAACCAAATGATGAGGATCTGGACCTTGCCCCTTCTAGGTGGCTAAGGTGAGAGTCCCAGGGAAGAGACAAGCTCTTCAGATTCGACTGGGCCAGGCCAACTTCCTCAACACCCCCTTTTTTCCACAGTCACCAGGGCCCTGCTCTCACCTGATCCTCCTCCTATTGGTCTGGCCATTCCTCTCTTTCCTCCAAAGGCTCCTCTTTTTTTCTCTGTCCCCTGAAGGTAGGTGCTCCCCTAAGCTTCCTTCGGGTTCTTCCCTCCATAGATTTGCTTCTAAATGAACTTCCACAAGCAGAACTCAGAGGGCACCCTCTCTTGATCTCAAATTTTCGCTGCCTCCCCACGGCCTATGAATGAAGTTGAGCACGGTCCTCAAGACCTTCATGGCCTGGCCTCTTGCCTCCCCATTCCGCGGCCTTCCAGCCTGAGCTCTTTATTCCAGCTGGTGATCCAGACATCCCTGAGCCCCCCAAGCCCTGTGTTCAGATTGGGAACCAGGGCCTGCCGTTGAGTCTTTCTTCTTTGTAGCAGTGGCAGTGGGGCCCGTGCAGAAGTTTGTCACCTGGAGACTGAGACGCGGTAATTCATGCACCCCTTTCCCGAGGCCTGGTTGGCAGCAGAGCCGCAGATGGGGTGCATGTTAGGGGCAACGAACGGGCTTGGGGCTGAACTCGGTTGGGGTGATGCATGGGGGATCAGGTGCACACTGGGGGCAACTGAAAGAATTGGACTAAGCTCACCAGGAGAGGTGGAGCTGCAGATATTGGGGGTGCATTTTTGAGGACTGGGTACTTGATGGGACTCTCAAAGACAGATTCTGGGGAGGTGAGGGAGCCTGTCCCTTTCCCGAGAATGGGACACAACTCCATTGAGTACTATGACAGTGAATGTTTGGGGGGCCCTGGGGGCACTGGTCTAGGACACCATAAAGGAACAGACTAGTTTAAGGGTCTGTGTTAGGGGCCAAAGGGTCTGGATTGGAGCTTCCTTGTTGGGCATAGTGCTATGGGAGACCATGGTGGGGGAATCGGGGCTGGGCTGGGATTCTGTCAGTGGTACCTAGGCCTCTCAGCTGGCCTGTTCTGGGGTCTTACCCCACTGGGAGAAGCCCTGTCTTCTCCCCTCTCTTGCTCCTGGTTCCATCATATGCCTTTGCTCCGCCCCTACAGAGCGGGAGAGGGGCCAGGCCCTGCTCTCTGCCAGGTCCGGGAGCCCCTCCAGCCAGCTGCCCAACGTGGACCAGCAGGTGCAAGTCTGGGAGAGCCGACGGCCCCTTATTCAGGACCTGGCCCGACGGCTGCTGACTGAGGATGAGGTGCTGGCTGTCACCCGCCACTGCTCCCGGGTGAGCTTCCAGCCGGCCCCCAACTCCAGCCCGTGGTCACCCAGTCTCCCAGCCCCTCATTCATTCAGGCCACTGTCTCTGGTCAGTATCTGGGCTTGATGCTGTGAGGCCAGTGGCCGGTAAAAGCAGAAGTCACTCCTGCCACGTGTGCATGCATGCATGTGTGCACGCACACACACACACACACGCGCGCGCGCGTGCGAGCTGAGCTCACAGACAGGAAGAGGAGATACAATAATTAGAATGTAAGCACCCATAGTGACAAATATGTGAAGTGCTGTGCAAGTAAAGAACAGAAGAAAATAACCCAAGAGGTACAAATTAGATGGTGTGGTCTAGGAGGGCCTCCTTGAGGAGGTGATGTTTCAGCTAAGGAGAGGAGTGGATGGTGATGAGTGGGGGCACATGAGTCTCTGTGGTCACCACCTTCACCCTCTAAAGCCCAGCCTTCTCCCCTGAGCCCCTGCTTCCTTCTATACCTGGGTCAGCAGGCAGGCCCGGCCTGATGCCAGGCCCGTTCCCCTGTCACCCAAGTAAGTAATCCTTTGTAAACCCCCCCCACACTGCAAGCCTCCCCCAACAACTGCACTGTTGTTCTCTTTCCTTCTACTTCAAACAGAAAGTGGGGCTCCAGGGTGGGGTACAAGTTAGATGTGAGGGAGTCCTTGTGGCCTGGATGTTGGGGAGGCTGTGGGAGGTACAGGTTATCCCCTCCAGGGGCATCAGAAGGCCCTCTGCTCTCGTCCTGCCTCAGAGCCCCCGGGGTTTCCTGTGCTGGGGTCCCTGTGAGGTGTTGGCATCAGTGCACATTAAGCTCATGTGCAAGGATAAGCCGAGGGGCTCCACGAAGTCGTCTGTGACTCCCCCACGCCCTCAGCCGACCGATCTGTGTGTGTGTGTGTGTGTGTGTCTAGCTAAGGCATGTGTGTCTATCACCTCAAGACCTAGATGCGGTAATTCATGCATCCCTTTCCTGAGGCCTGGCTGACAGCAGAGCCGCAGATGGGGTGCATGTTGCGTTCGGGGCAGCTAAGGGCCTTTGGGCTAAACTCTGCGTCATCACGCTCAACTCTGCTAAGTGAAGTCCTGAGCACCAGCCTCCGTGAGCTTGCATCCCTGGGCTCTGGCCATTAGGTGGCGCGCTGTGTCCGTTTCTTGGTTCAGCTCCTTTTTCCATCAGCCCTCTGTTCTCCCTTCTTGTCCAAGCCAGGACCACCTCTCACTGCAACCCCACAGCATCTACATACCCCCCAAACCTGATCCATGCCTCACCCACACCAAGAGATCAGACCCTCTGGGGTGGAGCTTTGGCCGGAACGATTAGCAAATCTCCCCTAGTGACTCAGATGCGTGGCCTCAAACCCCAGGCCTCCCCTCTCTTCTCTGCGCGAGCTCTCCACGGCCACCAGACCTGGCTTTATAAACCCCCTCTTGGGTCACTTTACACTCCCCAAGCCCTCTTGCAATCTCTTACCTTTGGCGGAACAGAGTACAATTTTCTCAGGCTCACATTCAATGCCTTCCTGGCTTTGACTCCCCAGCCAATAGCCTCAGCTTTCCTGTGGTCGCCACGTCACCACCTCATCATCTGCTGGTCACTGCCTAGGGTTACACAGGTGATGAACTGCACAAGTTTGCGGCACCACTCACCCTGGAGTCCCAACCTATGCAGCCTACATGGAGGCCCTTCTTGTACCCCATCGTCAAGCTGAACTATCTACCCATTATTCCACCCCACCCTTGGAGCACTTTCCTCCCAATATTCATGCCATTCCGTGCATGCATCCTTAAGAGTAAATGTAAATGAAACAAACATACCAAGAGGGGTCAGTGTCAAGGTCACTGCCTCCAAGAAGCCAATCCCGGTCTTTGCACTCCTCTGAGATTCCCTCTACCGCACTGCCAGTGGTGTGTCATTCACGTTGTGCTCCCACTGCCCAGGACAGGGCGTGGCACTTACTAGGTGCTGAATGCAGGTTTGTGGCCTTGAAATGTGTACATATGTGATGGATTCTATGCAGTTAGAGATCTCTCTCTCCAGACAAAAGGGGGTGTATTGTGGACACGTGTATGTGTGAGTCCCTATAACTTTCTGTGTGATTTAGCGCCACACAGTTTATATGTTATTTCAGGATATTTTTGAATGTCTCACTCTGACCCCCAGGGCTTGCTGTGGCCTTGTCTATTCCTGTCCAGGATGGAGCGTGGGTGCGCGCGCGCGCGCGCGCGCGTGCATGTGCCGCCTGAGTCAGTACTTGTCTCCCTTTCACCACCAGGGGGCGGTGTGCTGTCCAAATAGGGTGCCTCCCAGTGTTCAGTTTAGCAGTTTGTCTACGTTGGTGGGGTGTGGCTGGTGGCATCCGGGCAGTGCCAGGCAGAAGGGCCTCCACCCCCCCGGGGACTGACTGGGGAGGCTTTCTATCGAGCCACCCCTTCCCCAAGGTCCCCATTCCAGCGCTGAACAAAGCCTGATTGGTAGGTCTCCGTGCAGACATATGCTGGGCTAGGCGGGCCCACAGCCTAGCGCTTGGCTCCAGTTCCTTCCTTCTGCCTAGAAGGTGGGGGCGGGGAGGAAAGTCCGCTCCCCGAACATCCTTTTCCGGCACCAGAGCAGGCAGGAGCCTGACTTCTCAGGTTCCAATCCCTCTTCACACTTCCTTATCCGTGTGGCCCTGGGCGAAGTCCTTCTCTCTGAGCCTCAGTTTCCTCCAACTGTAATTCCTGTCATCCATAAAAGGCGTGCGGAAGTGCCCGTCCCAAAGCTGTTGCTGCCACCGCTGCTGTTATAGGTCTGTTATCTCACTTGCAGGCTTCCCCCTAGTCCCCAACATCGACCCAACCCAGGGCCAGCCTGGGGATGGGGAGCAGCTTTCCTAAATGTGGGGAATGCCACAGGCCCACGCAGCCCCTCCCCCAGCTCTGGATGTCCCCACCACTGGGTGACCGTCGGTCCTCTCTCTGCAGTACGTGCATGAGGGCAGCGTGGAGGACCTCGTGAGGCCCCTGCTGGCCATTCTGGACAGGCCCGCGAAGCTGCTGCTACTGAGGGACATCAGGTGGGGTGGAGGCTGTGGGGACTGCTTGGGGCCAGAAAGGGAACCTCTGAGAACGCTCCCTCCCCTCCCCCGCAGAACTGTGCCCCTGCCTACCCCCCATCTCTCGCCCTCCCCCAGGAGTGTGGTGGCCCCCACCGACCTCGGCCGCTTTGACAGCATGGTGATGCCCGCAGAGCTGGAAGCTTTTGAGATCCTTAAGAGCCAGGCAGGTCAGCAGCTGGGGGGAGGACGTGTAAATTGCGAGCCCCAGCTGGGGATGGGAATGGGGCCTCCGGGGGCGGGGGGGGGGGCAGAGATGCCCTCCAGCTGTGTCCATCAGGGAGCCTGGCCTCTGAGGGCATCTCGTCTCCCAGCAGTGCGGCCTCCTGCCTTGCGACCAGCCCTGCAGGACACACCGCCCAAGCGTCACCTCATCACGCCTGTGCCTGGTCAGTTGGAGTCCCAGAGCCTGGGGAGGGGGCACACCCTGGGGTCCCGGGGAAGGGAGAACGGGCCTTCCGTCCCTGCCCCCATACAGGGTATCCTGGCTTCAGAGAGCCGTCTGGTCCCCTGATGGAAATCCCTGGTCCACCGGAGGCACATTATCACCTCCACTCACCACCTGTACTATTATTTACCTAATAATTGGTTTTAAACCCACTCACTTTTTAAATCTAGTCTCATTCTATGCAATAATCGTGGAGAAATTACCAGTTTGGCATGCGAGTCATGTTTTTCCTAAGACACAGACTGCAGTAGAAAGCTTTAAAGTATCATATTAGCCTGGAAGCCGGGTAGAGTCCCTCCCTGCGGGAACACCACCAAGGGGCCTGAGCAAACCCGAGCCTGGGTCTCCGGGCCCTCCACCAACAAAGGCAAGGACTGGAGCCTGGCAGGGTGGCCTGGACTGGCGAGGAGGGGCATCCTGACCTCGGCCGTCTTCCCCAGACAGTCGTGGAGGTTTCTACCTGCTGCCTGTGAACGGCTTCTCAGAGGACGAAGACAATGGGGAACTGAGGGAGCAGCTGGGGGGCCTCCAGCTCTCCCTGGGGGCCTCTCCTCCCCGCCACCCTCAGAAAGGGATCCCCCCTCTCCAAGATGTGCCAGTAGATGCCTTTGCCCCACACCGAAGCACCAGCACCCCTCCTCCCCAGCCACCCCCCATCGCTCCCCGGCCCCCAAGGCCTAACTGGCTGCTGACGGAACCCCTGAGCCCAGAGGACCCTGGGCAGAGCCAGAGCCCTGCCCGGAGCCGCAGCCACAGCCGGGGCCGAGGCAAGTCCCCGGGACGCAGGCGCTCCCCGTCCCCGGCACCTATCCCCACCCTGAGCATGGCCAACGGGCGCTACCACAAGCCTCGCAAGACCAGGACCCCCCTCCCACGACCTGTGGGTGAGCAGGCAGCCACGGCTGGGGGCCGTCAAGGCCCCTCTGAAAATGGAACTGGTGGGACAGCCAGGGAGGTCGTCGAGAGGGCCCCTGGTGGGGAGCTGAGGACAGTCACGTTGTCCAAGATGAAGCAGTCCTTGGGTGAGTCCAGGTGGGACTGGGCCTGGCAGGTGGGGCTCTTGTCTTTGGATGGTTCCTGGGCTTGGTTTTGGGGGTACAACTGGGGGTCCTGGGCCTAGGAAAAGATTTGGATATGAGGGCCTATTTGGGAGGTTTGAGATTGGAGGGGGTGGGAACTAGAGGATTTTTGGAGTCGAGGGCCGAGTGGGAGCCAAACTGGGGATTTGGGAGAAGTTGGGGCCTGGATTTGGTGCTAGGATGCTGGGTTTCTTCTGAGAGCTCTGGGGTTAGGGGTGTGGCTGTGCCTTCATCCAGTGCTTCTCTCTCATTAGGCATCAGCATTTCTGGGGGCATTGAGTCCAAGGTGCAGCCCATGGTGAAGATAGAAAAGATCTTCCCTGGGGGTGCTGCCTTCCTCAGTGGGGCCCTGCAGGTAGGTGAAGAGTACCCAAGCCCACTCCTGAGGTCCAGAGTTGAATTGGGGGGGGGCGGGGGGCAGGTATAACCTGCTTATCTTCCAGCCAGACAGGTTTAGACCAGGTCATGGGAGGAGGCTTAGGTGCAGAGGGGTCAGGCCTGCAAGATGAACAAGCCCAGGGAGAAATCAGTCCCCTCATGTCAGACTGGGCCTGAGGGTGGCCCATCCTGTTCCACCCCTAGCCCCAAGGACAAAGGGCTATTGTCTCTGCCTCACCCTGGCCTCCCCACAGCTCCAGGCACAAAAGTCCCATTGTCCATCCCCTCCACCCAGATGGGGAGGAGTGTCCTAGCTGGTGGAGGTGAGAGGTTGGGTGGTGGGATGACCTGAGAAGGGAGAGCTGTGATCCCCCCCTCCAACCCCAGGCTGGCTTCGAACTCGTGGCAGTGGATGGAGAGAGCCTGGAGCAGGTGACTCACCAGCGAGCAGTAGATACCATCCGCCGAGCTTATCGAAACAAGGCTCGGGAGCCCATGGAGCTCGTGGTCAGGGTCCCAGGACTATCCTTACACCCTGACTTGTCAGCCCTCACTGATCAGCACCTTCCTGTTGACCATTCCCCTGCACGCTGACCCCTTGATGGTGCTCCTTCCCTCCCACTGCCTCCCAGAACCTCCCATAAATGCTCTGCCCACCAATATCCAGATTCCTCCCACCAATGCCAGGCTCCTCCTTCAGACCGCCAGCCCAGTCCCTTCTCTAGCCCTTCCGACTGATACTAACCCCACGCTCTCCCTACCTAAGCTGTGACTCTTCCCACTGACTCCCAGGACCTTCCCGCTATCTCCCAGACCTCGCCTCCTAATCTCCTTGGGACACAGGAATCTCCCACTCTCGCTTGACTTGCCTCTTTTTCCAAAGTTCCCCACTTTCTTCCCTCTCCAGCTATTACGAAGGCTCGGCCTTTCCTGATAAACGTGGTGTCAAGGACAAGGTGCTCCTGGGTAGCCTGTGTCACTCCCTCACTGCCTCCAACTTCCCAGGACAGGGAGAGGTTGGGAGAAAGCCAAGGTCTGGAGCTTGGGGTTGATGGCACTTTCTTCTGATGCTCCTTTTAATGCCCCAAGCACTGAGGGACATGGGCTCTCAGGGCCCTGAACGGTCACGGCATCCATCCCCCAACTCCAAGTAGCGTTCAATGCAACGGACAGGATGAAAGGCTTTTCTAGTTTCTCAAACCCTGAGAGATCATTTCATGCTGTGGTCTACTAGGACCCCACACTTTCTACTGGATTTGTGCTTCCCCCATCACCCTTTCTCTCCCCAAGACCTCTATGAGAATAGGGAACTAGCCAGCAAATTGGGAGGGTGGCTGGGGATACAAAGAAGTTCCCATAATCTCTACCAAGCGCACTCATCTTTTTAAAAAAAAAAAAAAATTTAATTTTTTTCTTTGGGTTTGTACAAGAAATTTACAGTGTGGAAAAATACACAAGTGAAAACGAGGCCATAAACTTGGGTGTGGGAAGGGGCCACCTGGTCACAAACACAAATAAACAAGACAATTCTGAGTTCTTCCTTTGGTCTGACTACAGCCCCCCTCACCCCAGGAGAGAGGCTGCAGGGCTGGGGTGTGGGGGTCAGACCCCAGTCCCAGCCCTGGCCCCCCTGACATGGGTGGGGAGGGGGCAGGCACATCTGGAGCAGCTGGTGCTGTCTGGCTCTCTCTGGCTTTGGGGTAGGGGAGAGGGTGCCACCCCTCCTCTCAGCCCCCCTCCCGGCGTCGGGGACAAATGTGGTTGGCAAAATGGCGACGGCAGCAGAAGGGGGTGAAATGGATCAAGTGAGTAGGAGCCTCTGGGAGACAGGGAAATGGGGACCTTCGAGGAGTCTGATCTTGCTCACCCAAGTCACAGGGCTGCCCCCAAGGTCTTGGCGAGGCCCAGAGGCCTGGATCCTGGGGGACGAGTGGCTCTGGGGTCCTTAAATGTCAGGGACCTCCGTGGCCCCGAGGCTCCCGCCCTGCTTCCCTGCTTCAATCAGGATCCCTGCAGCCCCCAGACACCAAGGGCCCTAGATCTCGGTGGCAGTGATCTCCTCCAGGCGGATGCAGGGCCCCGGCTCAGCCAGGCCTAGGTCGGCGAGCTCCCGGGCCTCCAGCTCCAGGCTGAGCTGTTGCAGCTCCTGCTCCAGCTGCCGGTTGCGCCGGTACATCTGGATGTAGTTGTGCTGCAGCTGCTTCTGGTAGCGGATCACCTGCTCCTTCTCCGCCTGCCAGGCCAACCGCTCCCCCTCGAAGCTGTCCCGCCGCTCCTCCCCCCGCCGCCGCTCCCGCTGCAGCTCTGCCCGCAGCCGCTCCACCTGGGCCCGCAGGCTGCCCCCGACCCCTGCAGCCGCCCGCTGCACCTTGGCCTCATCGCTCTCTGCCAGGAGGAATGGGTCCGCCGCAGCAGGTGGCCCGGGGGGTTCCCGGAGTCCAGCTGCCTCGGTGTCCAACTGGCCCGCTTTCTCTCGGAGCCGCTCGGCCTCTTGGCGGTGCCGCTGCAGCTCCTGGGAACAGGCCTCCAGCTCCAGCTCCCGAGCCCGGGCCGCCTCCTGCAGGCCCCGTGCCCGGCCCTCGCTGACTCGGAGCGCGGCTCGGGCTTCTCGCAGCGCCACCCGAAGAGCCACCAGCTCACTGCCCTTCTGCACCAGCTCTGCCTGGGACTCCTTCAGCTGCTGCTTCAGCAGGGAGATCTCACCCGACTTCTGGCACACCTAGGGGTGGGAGGGGGTCAGGAAGGGTGGTGAGAAGGCTTCTCCCAGAGGCTTGGGCCCTAAGATCACACGGGCTGTTTTGAGGACAGCCTGTTTGATCCTGACACCCACGACACAGACGAAGACAGCGAGGTGAGCCTAGTGACATGTCCAAGGTCATACAGCCAGTAAGTGGCCGAAGTAAAACATGGACCCTGAACTTTTGCCTTCAAAGCAGGTGACCTTAAACCATCACCCGGGGGCTGGCCGGTGGCAGGTTCTGTAAGACTGGCAGCCACTGAGGGCAGTGCCCATGTTTCTACTGAAAGGCACCCCGGGGTTTTGGTGAAACACGCAGACGTTGGAGCCACACGGCCCGGGTCCAAATCTCAGCTCTGCCACTGACTAGCTCTAACCTTTCTCATCTCAAAAATGGGAATGTTAACAATAGCCACCGGACTGGGCTGCTCTGAGAATCGCAAGATCCACTCTAAGTAACAGCTAGAAATTTCGGGGTGCACAGCACACTCTACATTCTTATTCTTACTGGTCGGAAGGCAGTGATGGGAATGCCACTGGCTATGTGAGCACTCGACCCAATCCATGAGGACACCTAAAATGGTGGCACAAGGAGACCCTCCCCCCACCCAGAAAAGGAGCTCAGAGAGGGATCTTCATCTCCTGGAGGGGAGGATGGAGAGGACCTCTGGGAGTAGTTGCAGGCTTGCAGGGAGGGGTATAACTGGACCCCTGGGCCCAGGGCTCCTTCTAGTAGGCCCCGCTCCCCGCCCCTCCTAGCCGGGCCCACCTCCCACTTGGTCTCCTCGAGCCTCGGCCCGAGCTCCCGCTGCTCCCTCTCAAAGGTGGCACAGCGACGCTCCAGCTGCTCCCGTTCCTGTAGCAGCTGCGCGAAGTCGTCCTGCAGCTGCCGCTTCTCCTGCTGCAGCTGGAACACCTGCAGCTGGAGCAGCTGTTGCGCCCTCTGTGCCCGCTGGGCCTGGGCGGCGCCTTCGTCCCGCAGCGCCTCCCGCTCCCGTGGCCAGTGCCGTTGCCGCTCCTCGTACGCCTGGGGACAGAAGGCAGACCTGGGTCCCGGCGGCTCCCCCACCCCCGGCAGCCCCCTTACCACTCCCCTACTGCTTCCAGGTCACCCACTGCTCTGGCGGCCTATGGCTGGGCTCGGGGACAGGAGACTCCATTCAGACACGAGAATAATTAGGATAACTCTAGTCACGACAACTTCTAGGATTCTAGAAACAATGTCCAGAATAACAAACACTTTTGCAGGAATTCCTAGGTGCCAGGCATCATTCTAAGTACTCCACAGCCTTTGCCTTACTTAATCCTCATAATAACCCTAGGAGGCCAGAAATGTCCCCATCTATAGCTGAGGGAAGTGAGGCTCAGCGCCATGAAGTGTCTCACTCAAGTCTTCAGACAATAAAAGGCGTGCTGGCTGGGAGTCCTCACCACTCTGCAGGCAAAGCCTGACAGCTGGGCTGAGGCCTGCCCAATGCCTCACTGGCGCACCTCCCCACACTCCGGCCCCCCAGCACACATGGAAATGCTCCTGGGACTCCCAGCTCCTGTGGCTATCCTGCCATACCGCCCCGTTATTGCTACTGACCACACCTGGCACATGGTCACCTCACTCTCGTCCAGACTGTCCCGCAGCGGCTGCAGCTCTGCCTCACGGTCGTGGAGCTTTCCTTCCAGGACACAGTGCAGCAGGGCCTCATCCGAAGGGGGTGGAGGGGGTGGGGGTGGGGAGCGCTCCCCACAGGAGCTGCTGTCTGGGGAGGCCCGGGCACCACTGCCCAAAAGCCCCCCAGCCACACGGCCTCCCAGGGAGCCTGTGCTCTTGCTGGAGGAAGATCGGCCACTGTCCGAGTGGGAGGGCCCAGTGGGGGCCCCTCGGGCTGGCCCAGGCAGTGCCCCCCGCCCAGGGCCGTGGGAGGGCAGGTGCCCGCCTGGGGAGTGGCTGGCTGGCTCGGCCCCCCCGGTGCTGTACGTGGGCAGGCTGGACAGTGAGTTTCGGCCGGAGTCAGACAGTGTCCCCGATGGGCAGCCACTGGCCCAGCCACTCAGTGCCAGGGGTTTGTCAGCAGCCGAGGAGGAGGAGGAAGAGGACGAGGACGCAGGGCCCCCAAACAGCTGTGTTAGGCTGCCCTGGCTCCCAGACAGTCCGGCGGCCCGAGGACCCAGGAAGCTAGGTAGGGACGGCGCCCCTCGAGGTTTGGGCAGCACTGGCTTGAAGGCTGTTGGGCGGATCAGGATTTTCTCCATGTTCTGAAATGAGGTGCCATGTGACACTGGGGATGAGCTGCCCAATCTTTCAAAGCCCTTATCATACTCCCTGCCCTCCCATCTGGGGTTCCCAATCCCCACACATTAATATTAACTGCTACCACCAGCGGAGGGCCTCCTGATGTCCTGTATATCAAACCATTTAAAAGGTTTGTCTCTGATCATCATAACAGCCATCCGAGCAATTAGCATATGCCCATATTACAGAAGAGCAAATGGAGGCTCAGCAAAGTTAAAGGCCTTGTTCAGAGTCAGATGGGTAGCTGTTGCAGTTGCCGGAGTCAGAGCAGCTCGCCTCGGAGCAGCTCGCCTCTGAGCACATATCGTGTGACAGGCACTAGGCTCAACATTGACAAAGGTTATGTGATGGAATGCTCCGACCTTCAGAGGAGAGCTGCCCCGGTGCCTCCACATTACAGATACAGAGCCTCTGGCTCAGAAAGGTCAACTGCCTTCCCTGAGGTCATGCAGCCAGAATGAGGCAGAGCTGGGATCAGAACCCAGGCCTGGTGACTCTGCAGCCCACATTCTCTCCTCTAAATTGGCCCCCAAATTCCAGCTTCTTCAAGGCGGCTCCTGATTCCACCCAGGCCCCAAAGGAAAGGCTGATACTCACCTTCTCCAGCTTTCCAGAGACAGGGATGAGCTTGGGTGGGGGGCCGCGGAGATGGGCACTGCGTGCCCGCTGTTCTCGAGCATCCTCAATGTCACTGCTCGGGCTGGGAGGTGACTCTGTCCGGAAGTCCTCATTGATGTAGGTAAAGCTGGTGGCAGGGATGGCCTTCCTTGGGGGCACAGCTGGGCATAGCGGCTCCTGTGCATCATAGCCACCCCGGAGCAGGCCATCCTGCTGACGGAAGAAGGGGGGCCCAGGCGGGCCGTGGTGGCGAGGAGCTGGCCCCCCAGGGCAGGGCCGGCCTGAGATGAGGCTGCTCACACTGCCCATGGCTGGAGCTTGTGGGGCAGTGGTGGCCTCAGGAGTGGGCTCCAGTGGCACTGGCAGAGTCTGCACAATGGCCATGGTGACTGAGGCTCAGGCCTGGCCAAGGGCCTCCAGGGGAACCTGTGAGCAGGGCAGTGGTGTCAGAGTCCCTTCACCTTGAGGCCCATCCCTATACAAGTCCCTAAGTCCCTCTCCTGACCCCTTGTCCTACGTCAAACAGCCTCCTGACATCAGTCCAAGCCCTCCTCCAAGCATCAGCATGGAACTCAGATCACCGCCTGACTCTGGTGTGAATAGGGCTAAGGGCTGACCCTACCAAGCAAGGAAGATGAGGGGAAGGGCGGCCTGGTGCAGGGCCCCAGCTCAAACCTGCACTGCTCCCAGAGGTTGGGACGTAAGTTTAGGAGGGAGTTCTCTACCAGCTCCCAGCACAGGTTTTCCGGTCCCCTGGGACAGGTGGCCTTGTTAGAGGGCACTTGGGGTACAGGCAACCTCAGGGACACAGTCAGCAACTCATATGGTAATTAGGGAATAAAGAGCCCAGGCTGGGCCTCAGTTTCTCCCAGACAGAGAGGCGGCAAGGGTGGAGCTGGCCAAACAAGAAACCCAGAACTTTTCAGGAGCCCACAGATGCCCTCTGGGGTCTCCTGCCTTCTAGAGGTGGACACCAGCGCGTGTTTGCTTCCGTGCCAACTCCTAGCCTCACCACACCCCCATGAGTCTGGCCTAAAGGAGCCCACATAGGCCCGCCGCCAACCTCTGGTTCTGTGAAACCGTCCAGCTTTAGACATTCCCCCCGAGGAGCCCCGAGGGGATGAGGGTGGAAGCTCTAGCATCACCTCCAGCCCCTGCTGCTCGCAGATCTCACTTCCCTGGCACCAGGGGAGAGGGCTTCACCTCCCCAGGCTCTCCTTCCTGGAAGAGGACAGCAAGCCTCCACCCAGAACTCCCCCCAGTCCGGAGGCCAAAGCCCAGGACTCAGGCATCTGCTGAAGTCATCATGCAGAGCGGGGGCCAAGAAGTGGACAGAGAATCGCGTAGGAACAGGAGTTTGTGTTTATACTTATCTGTGTGTGTGAGACCATGCACAAGTACTTAATTACGTGTGTATGTGAAAATGTGTGAAAACATCAGGAATGAGTATGTGCATGTTTGAGCAGCCATATCAGTATGTTCCTTATTCATACGTGCAGATTAACATGTCATAAAAGAGTTCGTGTGTGCTTCAGGGGCCCTCCGAAAATACGTTAAAGTAATAACTATGTGTGATAAGAGAATTTGTGGTGTATGAGCCCAACTATCTGAGAATGTCTTTGAATGGATGTCCCTTCTGATATATACATGAGTTTATATGTAAACATCGCTGTAGCTTACATGAGCATACGAAGAGGAAAGTGAACGTGCGTGAATGTGTACAGAGCAGTGTGTGTGCGTGTATGTGGGCAGGACATGCGTGAGAGTGGGTGAAAGCCTGGCTGGCAAGCAGAGCAGGAGCCTGGTTCTTGTCACTCACTGGAGTGCGGGGAAAGGAAAGGCACCAGTCTGACTCCTTGGCTAGTCTGGCCCTTCTTTCTGGCTGCTGTTTCACTAGGCCCACCCTCCACCTCCCCACCAAGTCAAAGGACCCTGAGAACCAGGAAAGTATCCAGAATGAGGGGGTAGGAGCTAGGGGTTGGGACCTGGGGGACAGCAGAGCCCACCTACCAAGGGCTAGTAGCCCTGGGGTAAGCAGATGGCATACCCCATCTCCTGTCCTCTCCCACACCACTCCAAGGGCACAGAGAAAGCTGTGGGGAAGAGGCTTCTTAGGGGACAAAGGAGGCCGGCACCTCTGTCTGCATTTGCCCACTTCAGTGAGCACTGAGAAAGTGAGAAGGGCGGGCAGGACAGAGACAGACTCAGAAAGGCACCCAAAAGACAAGACACAAAGACTCAGAGAGGCGCCAGGTCAGGCAGACAAGGAAACAGGATGACCCAGTGAGCCTGGGTCCCTGAATCCCACGGAGCCAGGGGCCCCTAAACCCAGAAAAGATAGAAAAACCGGGCGCTGAGAGTCAGACACCCAGGGAGCCAGAGCCAGGCTTCTGGAAAGGCAGGCCCAGCCGGCCGGGCTCCAAGAGCGGGAGCCTGAGAGAGAAGGAGGGGCAAGTGGAGGCTCCATTTTGAGAAATGCGTTGGAGCTGTGGGAAAGGGAACCCCTGGCTCTCCCCAGCACTCCCGGAGCAATCCCTCTGGTCCAGGACGCGCGCGCGCGCGCACACACACACACACACACACACACACGCGCGCGCGCGCGCGCGCGCACCCTTAGTGGGCTGGGGGCAGAGAGCGCTGGGTTCAGCACGGCCCCGGGCAGGTCTGGCTAAGCTGAACTCCCACAGACCTGCTTTGGGGCCTGAAGAGCTGGGAAAAGTCTCCCCGCACCAAACTCCGAAGACCAATAAAGCGGGATCAAGTCTAGGATCACGAGTTTCCATTCCGCGACAGGAAGCCGGAGCCCCCCCCACCCTTTCGCCGCTTCCATTAAGTGGGGGCGGCCGGGAGGATGCCGCCTCCCCACCGGCCCTCCGCCGCACAGAAGTTGGGGGCGCCCCCAGGTCGCCTTCCAGCCCCGGCCCCCCCTCACCTCCGCCGCGCCGCTCCATGCTCAGCCCCGAGCCGCCCCCAGCGCTCCACAGGCGCGCCGCCCGGCTCCAGCCCGTGCGCCGCCACTCGGAGCCGCCCGGCCCGGCCCCGCCTCCGCGGCGCCCCCCGGCCGGACCGGCCCCCGTCCGGCCCGAGTGGGCGGCGCAGCGCGGGGGAGGGGTCCGAGGGGCGTCCCCGCCCCGGGCGCGGACACGCGCAGGCACCCCGCGTCACGCCAGGCCGGCTGGGCGCACGCGGGGACCGCGCTGCGGGACTCAGGATTCCCCCCTCCTTCGGAGTGCGGTCGGCTCAGGACTCTGCGGCGGCGGCGGGTCACCCTCTACCCCTACCCGGGCGCCGGGGCCAGCGGCAGCTGGTCATTGTTCGAGCACAAAGAGCCAGGCGCCACGGAGGCCGCCCTTCCCCCTCCGCTCCTCGTGTCGAAGCCTGCCCCACAAGACACACTCTACGGTTTCGGAGTCTAGAGCGGGGCGCCCAGGGTCAGCTGCACCCCCCTCCTCGGCTACTGGGTCCCTGGTCCCCACGACCGGTCAGGGACCCAGGCTCGGGCCATGCCTGCGCCACCCTCAGCGGCGGAGGGAGGCATATTCGGATTTGTGGAGGTGGCGCCACCTGGCGACACATTCGGAGAATACACCATCAGCCCCCAACCTTGAGGGCCTCTACCTGGCTCCCCAGCACTGTACCCACTCGACCCCGCGAGCCCAGGCCTGCTCCGGGTGCGGCTGTCTGCTCCTCAACCTTCCTTCAGAATCATTTATTAAGAGAGAGGTCATTGCTGGGAGAGAAAGGCAGCCTCTGCCCCCTCCCCCCCAAGCCATCACTGGGGTGAAGCAGTCCAAACCTACGCGGGGCCTCACAGCTGACAACACTCCTCTGTCTTCTCAGGGTCACAGATATTCTCACCCTCTTGCAAACAACACAATCTTCATAACACCCACACGACCTTTCCCACATTCATTCTCTGCAGCCACAATCACACAGTCTCATCCATCACTTGGTTCCATGTTCCTTCTTTCCATATCTTTCAGTCCAACTCACACATAGACATACTTGGGTGTCACACACCTTGTTGTGCACAGTCTTTCACACTGACTCAAAGTCTTTCCTACTGAGACACCATTTTAAATGGGCTTCGTTTCCTAAGCCTCTTTCTTCACACATTGGTGGTCTCATTCAGGCAACTTACACATACAGTGGTATTTCACAAGCATTATGCCACACAGACTTTCCCGGAGGGGTCTCTGTGCCCCAGTCAGATCAGCTGATGCCCACACCCCTAGGCAAGGACCGCCTCCCACCCCCTACTTGCATCCCCACCCCCAAAGCCAAGGCCTGCCAGAGCTCCTCTGCCCCAGGAAGGAGCATCCCCCCCCCCTTCCAGGCCACAGCCCTGGCCGGTGCTCAGTTCTATTTTTAGCTCCATGGAAAGGGTTGTTTTTCTTTCTTTTTCCCTGGAAAGGGAGACATAGCCCAACCACCCTCAGGCTCACCCTAGACCATGATCCTCACAAGAACAGACTGAGCCCCCCCTTCCCAATAAAGACCCCCTCCTCTGGCCTTGCCCTGATCCCAGCCTCTTGGGGCACCAGGAACCTCCTCCCCTTTCTGGCAGCCAGCCCAGAAGCTCAGGCAGCAGCTGGGCTCAGCATGTGTGTAGGGGTGGAGGGTGGGGCAGAGAAGGAGGCAGAGGGCCACTGCTGCCCATTCCCTCATTCCCTGGGGGAGGGGGCTCATCTTCCCTTCTAGGGCAGGGGGATAGGCCCACTCTCGTATTTAGGAAACATTTCCTCTCATGCATTCTCTGGGAATGGAGGACTTCCACTCTTGCACAAATGGGCTTTCGGCTCCTTTGGTGAGAGGAGGAGCTCCCACTTCTGCAACTTGGGGTGGTGGTAGGAAGGGGGCCCACTGGCGCCCAGGCAGCTGCTCCCCAGACTGGAGATATGGGGTGG
The DNA here is from genome assembly GCA_004023965.1 of Spilogale gracilis. Lineage (NCBI taxonomy): Eukaryota > Metazoa > Chordata > Mammalia > Carnivora > Mephitidae > Spilogale > Spilogale gracilis. The sequence continues at coordinate 105,125 of PITA01002123.1, read as the reverse complement.
GGCCTGCTGTACACTGCCATCAAACGATACCTTCAGAGAGGTATCCACCTCTCACCACCGGGCACCACCGAGTTGGGGTGAAGGAAGGTAACCCCACCGAGCCCTACAGTCTTCTGTCCTGCGTTACCCGGACTCCAGGGGGCGTTGTGTTCCCATTTCTGGGGGGAAGGCTTAACATTTCTTGAGGCGGAGAATGGCACACAGCCCGACAGTAGACCTCGCAGGCTCTCCCAGGACTGGGGAGGCCGGTCCTCGCCCAGATGCGGGGGTGGGGGAGCACAGCCCACTTGTCTGAGAAGCGATCACGTGCTCAGCGGCTGTTTACGTCTCAGTCTTCACCTGTGGGCGGCCGGGAAGCCCGAACCTCCGGAGGTGTCCCACCCGGCCCGCCCCCGTCGGCTGTGGCCGGGCAGCCCTTTTCTCCCACCCCCGTCGAGTGGGCGACACCAGAGCAGCTTGTCCACTGGGGGGTCCGTGTGGGCCCGAGGCGCTGCTCCAGGGACTACAACGGTAACCCACTGGGCACGTCCTTTCCCAAGTTCACGTGTGTTCGTGTGTCCCCAATGTGTGGGTCTGTGTGCGCGCGTGTGCGGACCCGTCGGTGTGAGTTTCTGCGTCGGTTCCCTGTTCAGGCTCCTCCCCTACACCCCCACCCCCACCCCGGAGTGGGACCCCCTCCTCACTCCAACACCCGGCTTCCCCAGACCGGTAAAGTTCGCTCCGGAGCCGGCATGTGCTGGAGGCGGGAGCTCCGACACCTCCACCGCCCCACCACTCACCCAGCGCCACCTGCGCCGCTGCTCCAGCTCCCGCCCCGCTCCTGCTACAGCGCGGGGACCTCCTCGCCGCAGATCTGCCGGCTCCCAGCCAGCTCCGGGCTCCGGACTCCGGGCGCCCGCCCGGCCCGGCCTGGTGGAGCGGGGCGGGGCGGCTGAGGCCGCGCCCCCGACCCAGGGAGGGGAGTGGTCTGCTCAGCCTCCCTACCCCCCCCCCCAACAGCCGACCGAGTACCCAGCTCAGCGGTAGCTCCACGGTGGCCTGAGGCTGCCCCTTTGGCCTCCGACTTCACAGCTTTCTGGATTTGGTTTTAGACCTGGGGGAAGGGGCGAGCAGCACGTGACCGAGAACTAAACTACCTGGCTGCCCTCACCAAGTTGGCGATAGGGCTTTAATGCCACCTGTCCTGCCCCGTAGGGAGTCAAACCCGGCCCACTCTCAGCTCATTCCCCAGGAGCAAGGAAAACCCCTAGGAAGCAGACAAAGAGGGCTCGGGTTTCACCAAAACAGACCCCACCCCGCTCTCCGGTGTGTAGGTCGGAACTACCCTAGCAGAACCAGCATCTCCCCTCCCCCGGAGTCAGTGTCTGCCCAGGTGAGCCTGTTTGCCAGTTCTGCGCCCCCCCCCCCTCCGAGCATGGCCAGGCTTCCCTTCGACTCATAAAGTTCCACCCACAGGCACAAACAGGAAGTTGCCCTGTATTGTGGGGAGGAACCTAGGTTCCCTCCATGGCACCCAAGGAAGCCTGTTGGAGGGTAGAGACTGTGATATCCACGGGTCTCTGGGCGGTAGTTGCAGCCTGAGTACTTGTGCAGCAGGAGTCCAGTCAATTTAGTCTCTTTTCAAAACCCCCTGTAGTAAAGAAGCTACTGCAGGACCCAAGATGCCCCCTCATGGACAAATAAGACACTCAATCTGAGGACAGGGCTGCTGATCCAGCTGGACCCTTCCTGGCCAGGCCCTTCCTGAACTCTCAGGGAGGTTTTAGTATCTAGTAGGATATTGGCAGAGCACAAGTAATTTGCCTTGATCCACTCTAGTTGGGTACAGTGATAGTGGCTCCAAGGGACCTTACACAGGATCCAGGGATCCCCCACTGCTTTCTAGGCTCCAGGGACCCCTTGAACATACCTTGAGCTAATTTTTTTTTTAAGGGACAGCTTTTTTTTTTTTTTTAAGATTTTATTTATTTATTTGACAGAGACTGAGATCACAGGAAGGCAGAGAGAGAGGAGGAAGCAGGATCCCTGCCGAGCAGAGAGCCCGATGCAGGCCTCGATCCCATGACCCCGAGATCATGACCTGAGCTGAAGGCAGAGGCTTTAACCCACTGAGCCACCCAGGCGCCCTCTTGAGCTAATTTTGATGTGAGGAGTTTAAGACAGGTGTGCAATGGAATGCATTTGTGTAGGGTGTGGGCTGGGGGAGCATTAGCTTCTCCTCCCATCATTCTGGTTTGTGCTGTGGGGAGTCTGCTAGGAGGGTAGGGCAAGACAGACAGGCAAGTTGTAGCTACCCTTCTATCCCCAATTCACAGAGACCTCACAAATTTCCCGTAATGGAAATCCCTAGAGGATTTCTTGAGCGAACACACCAGGCGTTCCCAGTAGACAGAATCCTTAGAGGTAGGAATGACCTGATGGTGTACATCTGGAATGCATGGCTGACGTCCAATGTTACAGACCCTGGATGAGGCATAGATCAGCCAGCGGCTGGGAATGATTACTACAGGATTAGAAGGCCTGGCTCCAGCCAGTCTGGGAGAGACCCCCAAGAAGGGAGGCCCTGGAGGAGTTACCTCCCCCCCCCCCGCAGGTTCCTCCCCAGAAAGCAGCTTTGTTCCAGGGTCTTGTTTCAGAAGACAGTTGTAACCACAGTTCTCACACACAACAAACCAGAGACCCCACAGGGCCCCAGAAGCAGCCCCCTTAGGTGGACTGGGAGAACTTGATAAGGCAGCCCTGCCTCAAGGGAGCAGGAAATCTTTGCCCACTCTTACAAAAGCCTTCTCCCCAGCCCCCCAGAACATCTTGAATTCTGACCATCCTTGTATTTAAATCTAAAGGGAAATTGGGACTTTAGGATATCAGAGGAAGTGAGATGGGAAAGTGCCCTCATTTGGGACTATTTCTAACAAGGCTCTAACTTTACAGTCTCCTTCAATACTTGTTAAAAAAAAAAAGGAATCCTGTACCTTTCCTCAGAACTCCAGAATTAAAAACGTCTGTGTGCATGCTTACTGGAGAGAGAGTTGGCCCTAGGTTCTACATTTTTAAAGAGCCCCAGAAGTTCTGACACATATAAACATAAGAGGAATACAGAGTGTACAAGGACGACGGAAATGGAGAGCCAGATAAGATGCTGAGCATGAGTGCACACTGCGAGGTCAGCGAGTGGCTCGAATCACCTCGGGACAGTTGGTCAGGCAGGGTCTAGTCATGTGGCCCAGTGACCCCCACCTTTGCCAGGGATCACATGGAGATCCTCAGGGAAGATAAGGATAAAGAGGCACCATCCTGTCATCCCTAAGCCAAGAACGGGGGTAAAGGGGTGTGTGGGTCAAGGCCCTTAAATGCCTCTTTCCTTGAGGGTGCTGCACAGCTCAGACTCCCCAATTCAAATCAAGAGGAAAAATCCAGTTAACAGACTGGGGAGACACCTGGTGGACAAGCAAGAAAAAACCACAGAAACAAAGGCAATGGAAAATTTTTTTTCAGTAAAACTAGAAAAGGTTCTACAAAAGGTCATGACTGTGTCCACTCCAGTGGTCTGAGGCAGCATAACATGAAATCAGTGTCCAGGTGGCAGGTGCTCTGGGCTCACAGCTTTCTCCTTTGGCCAGCTTCCACCTTGGGGGCCCTGATATTACAGGGCCAAGCACCTAAGATCCAACGGTAGTGAGTGCCAACTCATGGCAGGGTCCAGAGTGGGCCGCACGGTCTGATGCCCACCGTGTCATCCTGTGGCTCCAAACTGAGGCCGGAGTTTTGGCAAGAAATCCTCTATTCCCCTCCAGGCTCAGGCGGCCTGAACCCAGTGCTTTGAACTCAATTTGCTCAATCCCACCTCAGGGCCTCTGAGTCTAATTTTCCCTCTGCTTGGATCCCACTTTCTCTAGATATTCACATGGCTCAATCCTAGTTCTTTATGTCCCATCTTCAATGTCCTCTGCTTAGAGACACCCGTTCAGACCTTCAACTAGTCTATGAACATTACTGCATTACTTTTTTTTCTTCATAGTGTATCTTGTCTATGTTTTGTGTTTGTTCATTATTTTTCTTGTCTCCCTTACCAGGCTGCATATTCTAGAGAAGCAGGGACCTCATCTGTCTTGTCAGTGTTGTATTCCCAGGACCTAGAACAAAGCCTGGCACACAGGAGGTTCTCAAATATTTGCTAAACTGAATTCTCTCGGTATGGAATTCGGCCCTAGGTTAGGCCCTTCTGACTGAGGAGGGTCCCTAGCTTGGGACCACAGGACAGAGGTCATCTCAGCAGAGGGCTAAGAAAGTCTGTTTCCCAGCCTGTCCTATCAGGCTCATTTCAGTGTCCAGCTCTGTACTGCCTTCACCTTGAGGGCTTGCAGGGGTTTGGCTGGTAGGGGTGGTGGGCATGACCCAAGCAAATCTCGGAATTCTGGGGCAAAGCTCCCTTTCTGCCAGAAGAGGGCTTTTTGGTCACTAGCCCATTGTCATCCTTGACCTTCTTGAGCCGAGCCTTGCTCTTTGGTGGTATGGAGAAGGTAAGAGAGCTCTTGTTGAATTCTAGTGGGAAGACACCTATGTCTCCATCAAAGCGGTTCTTGGACACCTGCAAATACCGTTTCCCTGGACCAGTTACCAGCTTCCTGTCCTGTAGAATCAGAACGTTGTCTGCTTCCTGGCTTGCCTGGGGGATGAGGGCAGAAGGAGGAAAGAGCAGTGAGAAGACATATGAGAAGCAAAAAGGAAGGCTGAACCTCCAGGGAAGAATAGCAAAGCTCCCTGAACTACTGACCATAATGACGGCGCCACCTGAGCCACTTTCAGTTCCTAGACTACCTTACTGCTCTGGATTCTGTACATGCTGTTCCCTTTGCTTGTGACACTTCTCCTCCACAGCGCAAGAACCTACTCAACCCCAGCTTCTTATCATTCAGGTCTTGGTCTAAGTGTCACACTTCATCAGAGACCGTTCTTGATCCCCACAAAGAAAGAACCATCATCTTTGCACTTCTGTGCCACTCTCTTCCCTAGCTCCATGCTTGTTCCATTGTGGCAGTTTGTGCTCCTCACCCGGGACTCCCTGTGCCCGGCCTAGGCCTAGCATGTAACAGGCATTCAGCATATCCCTGGAAGCTCCAGGATCGGGGTGGTCCTGCCACCCAGAAGGCCCTCCCACTTTTCGATTATTTAACACTTACTGTCTGCCAGAACTCAACCCAACCTCTGTTGACACCTCCTCTTCCCAATGGTCAAGGAAGTCTCCCCAGATGTTCCAGGCTGACTCAGATGTCTCGCTGTTCCCCAAATACCTGTGATCCCTATCACAGTTCTTATCATACTGAGTTATAACCACTGTTTCACTATCTTCCCCACTGGATGATGTGAGCTCTTGAAGGGCAAAGGACCAACCAACTATTATCAGCCTTTATATTCCTAGCACATGTGTTCCTCATGTCATGGCCCCAGAGGCAGCTGTCTCCTGCCTCTTCCAGGTGGAAAGTCAAGATTATTGAAGGCTAAATGACAGTCATGCCTGGTCACACACCTGTCCCCTCTACTCTCCAAAGCTTAGGCTCCTCTAAAGGCCACTTACTTTGGCTGAACCAAAAATTGATGCTGTCTGCAGTTCCTTATCATCATCCTCCTTCCGGGGATGAATGACCAGTGTCACATGGCAGCTATTGTCTGTTGCAAACTTTCGAAAGGCCCCAACGATGTAGTCTTGAGCCGCAATCCTGTCCGCCAAGGTAGACATTATCAGACAGACAGAAGGGTGAGAACCTACCCATACTCTTTATTCATTCACAGTTCCCAAACTGCCCCATCTCACTCTACCTAAGAGACCTACACTTAGGTCTCTATCCATCCTTCCAACTGCCACAACTCACATCTCTATGAAGACAGAAATACACATGGGGTGGTATGTGTAAACACATGTCAGAAAACCAAAGAGTACAGTGTGTGTGCCTAGGGCCAACTGCCTGAGAAGACATGTGTATTCAAGTGGGTTCCAGTGAGACAAGAGGATGTCACCTGTCTGTGGACAGCTGCTCATGCCCCATCATGAACTGCAGATTGTCGATGACCACATGACAAATATCATAGACGTATACTGCATGTTGCATTGTGTCTATAACAGTCCTAGGAAAAAGAAGAGGTAATGAATTCAAGAGTCAATTACAAGTAGTCTCTCTAAACCATCCCAGCAGAAAAGCCAGCGTTCCTGGAAATTCTGTTGGGGATCTGTTCTCCTGCCCTCCCATTCTTCGAAAACCCTAGGCCTCAGAATCTTACCTGATGCTCTGCTGCCCATGGAAAGTCATGAAATAGAGAGGCAGGTCCTCAAAGCGGTCGGCCCACTCGTCGTATTTGTCCAGTTGCTCTTCTAGCCGCCCCACAGCGAACTGTGTCAGCATGACCCGGGCTAATCTCACGTTGCTGATCTCAAAGCTACCCCAGAGTGTGTTTACCCCCTGGGTACACAAATCCAGGGCATACTCACTGATGAATGTCGTCTTTCCACTGCCGGTTGGCCCTGCAGAGGGGTTGAACACAGGCCTGGGTGAAGGAGGAAAGTTCTACCCTTAAAACTGAGACCTGAAGCAAGGGCTTCAAAGTTGGGACAAACTTCCTCTTTAACATTTGCCATGGCCCACATGCATCTGTCACCTGATCCTTTGCCTCTTACCCCAAGTAGTGATTTCCCAAGGGCTCACCTGTGAAGACTGTCAGCTCGCCCTTCCGATGTCCCTTCAACAGACGATTGAGATCTGGGAAACGGTTCCAGCGGATGCCAGCTGCCTGCTCCACATTGGACAGTTCTCCTAGCACCTCTTCCCGAAGCTGCCGGAAAGACACAATAGACTTGTGCCAGGCGGGCAGGGCAGTACGCAGAATACGAGAAAGATTTAAGCCTCGGTTCAGGGCCTCCAGCGGACGGGGCTGCTGGTCCCCGGGCCGCACCAATGAGCATCGCTTGGGATTCAGTTTTCGGGCAAACAACTTGGCAGCTTCCCAGGACCGAAGGTCATCTCCCAGCCAGAGCACAATACGTCGAAACTGTTCGAGGTAAGGGAGCAAGGCAGGGGGTAAGCAGGCTGTTCCTCGGGGTAAGGTAAGGGTGGGCAGTCCTGTGGATTGGTTCAAGGCCAGGCTGTCCAGCTCGCGACTCATCAGTACCACCTCAACATCTCGCCGACTGATCAGTGGTAATCCAAACAGATTGTGGTAGACAGCAGGCCGGGGAATGGTGGTTTCCTTATAGTGCACTTCACCTCCCTGGCATTCAGCACTTAGTAGCTTCAGGCCTCGTAATCCCATACCTCCAGGGGAGAACCAAGGGAAGACAAGGCTGCGAGCAGGCCGCAAATACCGCACATTGAAACGCCTGAGTGTGTCATCTGTCACTTTGGTAAGGCCAAACATCACACGAGCCAGCTGGGCCTCCTCTGGTTCAGGCAGCTCCCAGAGAGGTATGGCTCGGTCCCAGATCCTCCGGACCTCCTCACTGTCCTCAGCTTCTGGGGCCTCACCAAGCAGGACCCCCTCTCTGGCCCCATCCCCTTGCCCCTCCACGCTGGCCTGGAAGTCTTCCCAGCTCCCCTCTGCTAGGCTGGTCATGCAGAGAAAGCGGCCTGTGGTCTTGTCAATGAAAAGACTGAAGGAAGCAGTAGCACCAGTCTGGTCCTTAAGCTGCAAGGCCTTCACAAAGGGGCTTGGTGCCCGCAGGCAGCTGTGGCCATCCTGGAAGGGGATCCCATGTGCCCGCAAATATTGGCGGATTTCAGTAGAAGTTACAGGCAACACTGGTACCTCCAAGGCTGGGAGAGCCTCCTTCCTGTACCTTCTACGAGGAGGGCCTGGGACCAAGCTCCTGGGCAGGCCCCTCCGACCCATCCACTCCCCACGCAGGGGCAGCAGGATACGGAGGGGATATCCACCTCGAAGGAGTACCCACATTCTTAGTCAAATCGAGTAAGTCACTAATTGAAATGGTTTCCTCCCTGGTCTGGGTGCCTTCACTAAGTCAGACTCTAAGGATCCTCTGCACAGCACTCCACATAGCCCACTCGAGGTGGCTTCTTTCTTCCAGCTTGTCCTCATAAACATCCCTCTGAATCCTCTTCACCCCTCTGCATTGCTACTTCACATCTATGCCCATCTTTCACGTCCCTGTGCCTCTGTCTCTCTACCTCTATGGCCCTGTAAAGCCACTGCCTCCCCTCTACCACCCACCACACTGCCCCTCACAGCTGCGTTTTCTCTAGATCATCTCTTCACCGCTCCCGCCTGGCCAGGGGATCTCCTCGTCGTCCCCATCTCTCTACCGCCGCCTGCATGGTTCCTGACCCCAATGCGCTAGCCCCCAAGCGGAGGCCCTCTTCGCCGCTCCTTCCCTCAAAAGGGACTTGCCGCAACTACAGCGCCACCGGGCGGCTCCCGCCAGTCCCCGCGCCGCGCCCTCCCTCGGCTCTACTGACAGAAGCCGCGCTGCTCCGGACCCGGACCGCGCTTCATTACCATCCTCTAGCCCCTCTCGCCCGCAACGTGGGTCACTGGCGCGCCTCCCGCCGTGACCGCGGAAGCAAAACTCCGGGGCGCGGTGTCCCCGGAACCGGAAGCTTGGCGTTCGTCCCGCCCCTCCGTCCCTCCTGGTTGGTCTGGGTTACCTGGGCGCTGCGGCCATGACGGCTCGCGGGACCCCGAGCCGTTTCCTGGCCAGTGTCCTCCACAACGGACTGGGTCGCTATGTGCAGCAGCTGCAGCGTCTCAGCTTTAGCCTCAGCCGCGACGCGTCGTCGTCTCGCGGCGCCAGGTGAGCCGGGCGAAGGGCGCGGGGTGCTCTCCGGGCGAGGTCGTCCCGGGTCAGGGGTCGCCGTGCTTAGCCTTCTCGGCTTCCTCAGGGAGTTCGTGGAACGGGAGGTGGCCGACTTCGCCCGACGGAACCCGGGGGTCGTAATATACGTGAACTCGCGGCCGTGCTGTGTGCCCAGAGTAGTGGCCGAGTACCGTGAGTGGGGCCGGACGAGGGCTGGAGGGCAGCATGGGGGCGGCCGGTGGGTGGAGGCTCGGTCCGCTCGCTTTCTTCTGATCTGACCCCTGATCCATCCGCTTCCTCTTCCCCCACCTCTTCCCTTTGGCCAGTTAACGGGGCAGTGCGCGAGGAGAGCATCCATTGCAAGTCAGTCCAGGAAATTGCGACGCTGGTGCAGAAGCTGGCGGACCAGTCGGGCTTGGACGTGATCCGTATCCGCAAGCCCTTCCACACGGACAGCCCTAGCATCCAGGGCCAGTGGCACCCCTTCACCAACAAACCGACAGCGTTGGGCGGGCTGCGCCCGCGAGAGGTCCAGGATGTTGCCTTAGCCCAGGTGCAAGTGCCATGAAGAGATGCCCTACCAACTCCAATCCCAGGCTTTGGACTCTTAGCCCATTGGAGGTGATTCTTCTTTTAGTTCAGGGGATTCCAAGCCCTCACAGGCAGATAGACCTCAGCAAAAGGGAAATTGACACGAGAGGTTTTGCTTCAGATAAAGAAGAGCTGTCTTTTCGTTGCTCAGGAGGTGGGGCAGTGACTTTGTTTGTCTCTTAATTCTTCCCCATTTCACATCCCTGAAACCTGACTCTTCAGGAATATTACAGTCATTTATTTCTGAAGTCCAGGTTGAGAATAATGATCTCAAATCCCAGCGAGTGGTTTCAAGATTGGCATCTGAAGAATCCCCAATGTCTGCAACCATTGAGCTAGAGAGCTAGCATCTTAAACTCTGCTGTGAACCTGGCATTAAGATAACCACTTTATATCCGTGTGAATGTTTAGATTAGAAAACAAAGGTTAGGGGCGCTTGGGTGGCTCAGTTGGTTAAGTGACTGCCCTTGGCTCAGGTCATGGTCCGGGAGTCCTGGGATCGAGTCCTGCATCGGGCTCCCCGCTCTGGGGGAGTCTGCTTCTCTCTCTTTCTCCCCTCTTGTGCTCTCTCTCTCTCACATAAATAAAATCTTTAAAAAAAATGAAGAAAACTGAGGTTAATAAACTTGCTCAAGTGTACACTTGAGGTCTTCAAAATATGTGTAAATTTTAAATATAACCTCACTTTTCATTATCCTAAAACCAGAAGTGGAACATACAATCCTTCAGGATGGTTAGTATCAAAGGCCAAGTGAATAATCTAGTCCTGACCCTTGGAGAGTGATTCTCAGGTCAGATCCCTGGTAACAAGCTTGCCCTGGTCCTAACTATTCCCTAAGACAGGCCCCTCTGCAGAAAGGAATTCATCTTGTCCCTTGTTGGGGGAGGGCAAGTACTGAAAAGCTTGTGGATGGGCAAGAGAACTGATAAGCAGGGAGCATCCTCTAGGCTTAGCTAAAGTGAGGGGGAAGAGTGAGGAAAAGAGCCAGGAGGTAAAAACCTACAAAACTTTGTATGAATTCTTGAACAGTTGTAATTTTGTAGTGCTCTTATCACCATGATCAGTGAGTAGTGAGAGCCTTATAAAGGCCTCTGTACCTACCCAGGGCAGCCAGGTGGAAACTGAAAATCCCTGCAAACGGTTTTATGGGGAGCAGAGCCAACCCTTCAGCACTGTTTCTGTAGGCGCAGAAGCCTGCCCCCTGGTGATCAGGGAAGGCCAGTGTAGACCAAGTGGAACACACATAGCTGTGGGGAGAGGGTATTTATTAACCAACAAGAGGGAGAGGAGCTGAGCCTAAACTCCTCACTCTGTCACATGCCTGTTCTGCCCACCTGGGTGGTGAGTGGGGGCATTCCTAAAGAAGTATATCCGTTCTCACAATAAATACATTCATTGTGGGGTGGAGGTGGGAGAGGTTGGGTGAAGGGCAGTAAAAATCCGTGGGGATTCCACGTTCTCAGCTACAAAAATAACAGTCATCCTCACCCAAGGGGAATGGGGGAGCTCAGTCAGGATTTGATTGTCCCGTATGGGCCTGGAGACTTCAGAGGCCCCTGGACCCTGAAAGTGCCCCGGTGAGGTAGGACAGGGATGGGAGCCAAACATCCAAACTCCCAGCCTCTGCCCTTTGCATAGTTCCAAGAACGGGCTTCATGTGCCAGGTGAGACATCAGATCTCCTCCCCCTGCTCTGGTCTAGGGGTAGCAAATGCTTGGTCCCCAAAAGGGAGGCTGGCTCATTGCAGTGTTGGTCACCCGTCCTAGGGAGATGTCTGAGAGGACAGCTGAATGGGAGAGGGCTCCCCTCTGAAATGTCCACTGACCAAACCCAACAGACAAAGGTCCGAGGCAGCAAAGGGAGGCTCAGAAATGCACGTGGGAATGTAAGCACGTGTGTGAAGGGACATGCCTGGGGCTCTGTCACTCCTGAGAGTGAGAGTGACCAAGGGCGTGGGGGTGGGCTGACTCACGAGGACTGCACATTAAGGAAGAAGAAGGGAATGACACAGTCTTACCTCCCCAGGCTGGCCTGTTCCCAAAGAGGTCACCACATTGGGGCTGGAATTAGGGGAGAGGACTAGATAATATGGGATGTGGCAATTGGAAGGGTACCCAAAGTCCAGGAGAGGTGAAACACAAGAATGCACCAGGAGATGGGGGTGGGGGCCCTGCAGCCCAGCTGATAAAGACATTCATCCATGTGCACATGTGAATGTATGCAGGGCTCAGGTGGCTCTGGTGGCTGGCAGAGGTCTTGTCTGGTTTCGGGACCATCCAGCACATAGGGCCATGCAGAGGGTGGTGACATTGAGGTCATCTGGACCTGCAGAGCCCTGTCTGGGAGAAAGAGGAAGGGTTTGAGCAAAGGGGCAGGAGGATGGCATCTTCTCTTCCCAAGTGCTTGGGTTAAGGGAATAGGAAACGGGACTGGTCTACAGAATACTAGGTCCTGAGGGAGTACCCACCTCTGGGGAGCACCGGTTGGCCTGGGTTGCTCACAGATGGGTCTGTGGAGACTGAGGAGGGGGCCTTGGCTGGGCCTGACTCTGCTAGCCCTACAGGGACATCAAAAAGTTGGGAGAAGGGCCCAGAATTGGGGGGGAGGTGAAGATAGAGTGGCTGTGTTGGGGAAGCAGCAGCCCAGCCTGGAGCAGATAGGCTGGCTTGGAAGAGCATTTGTTCTAGGAGGCCGGGCTCAGACAGAGCTCTCATCCAAGTGCTCCACGAGCTGCGTGTGTTTCCTCTTCTCCAGGATGCGGCTGAGCTCCTCGGCAAATGAGCAGGGCCCCGCAGGCACTCCATTGTTGCTCTGCCTCAGGAGCACGTAGCTGTTGCCATTCATCCTGCGCAGCCGGCTGGGCAGAGCCACCATCCCATTGGTCAGCTCAGCTGGCGGGGGTGGTGGCGGTGGAGGCGGTGGGGCTGGGGCTCCCTCCCCGGGGATGATCTGGAGGCAGCCACCTTCCAGTCCCCCGGACCCTTCCCCATCATCACCTTCCTCTTCCTCTCCAGGGCACTGGCCTGAAACAGTCTGCAGCTGCACAGCAGAGCCCCCTGCCCGGCCAGCCCGACCCAGAGAGTATTTCCTTCGATGCCCTCGTCTGCCTCCCTGAAGACAGGCCACGTAGAGGAGGGAGGAAGCTAGGATGAGGCAGAGGCCACCAAGTGCAGCGATGGCTAGCACATACAGCAGCCTCACGTCAGGCGCCAGCTGTGCTCCGGGCATGGCAGGGGCTTGTGGAGCTGGGGCAGGAGTGGCTGGCCGGACTGTGAGGCTGTAGGAGGCCAGCAGGGTGCGGAGGCCATTCTCTTCAGCATAGCAGCCATAGTGGCCACTGTGCTCAGGCTGTATGTCTGTCACCAGCAGCCCATCCACGCCCACACGGTAGCCGTGTTGTCCGTCACTCAGGCCTGTGCTCCCATTGAGCAGCCACAAGGCCCGGGCCAGGTTGGATGGCTGGTCACAGGGCAGGAGGACATCATCCCCTCGGAGCACAGAGCGGGTTTTCAGGGGTGGTGGTGGCCCTGGAGGGGGGTGAGAGACAGGAGTGGTCAGTGCTTGTCTATCTCAGGGAGGGCACTGGAGATGGCAGGCCAGATGGTTCACTGTTAGCGTCTCCAGCAGCAAGCACAGAATCTGGAACCACAGTGACAACTGACAAAGGTCACTGGCCCTTCCTGGTGGTTTCAATTCCTGCTATCTGCCAGTGATTCGTAATCTTGACCTTCAGCAACAGAGTTCTCTCCTGACAGTCAGACTCGAACATCTTCCGCCTACAGACACCTTGGTGTGAGGCACACGGACTAAGGCCAGAGCCTCCCTCCCAAACTATACCAGGTGTTTCCCTTGAGTTGTCATCACAGTGAATGGCACCACTAGCTACTCAGCTGCTCAAGTCAGAAAGAAACCTGGGAGTCTCCCTTGCCTCTCTCCCCTTCACCTTTGTATCTAACCCTCACTAAGATTCTGCTGCCAGAATCTATCTCAGACCTGTTCACTTCTCTCCTTCCCCAGCTGGGGAAGCTGGCCCACTCTGGCCCCCATCTAATCCATTCTCCATGCAGCAGTGGGGTGACCTTTTAAAAACACCATACTGGTCGCCTGGGTGGCTCAGTGGGTTAAGCCTCTGCCTTCGGCTCAGGTCATGATCTTGGGTTCCTGGGATCGAGGCCCGCATCGGACTCTGCTCAGCAGGGAACCTGCTTCCTCCTGTCTCTCTGCCTGCCTCTCTGCCTACTTATGATCTCTCTCTCTGTCAAATAAATAAATAAAATCCTTAAAAAATATAAAAATAAATAAAAACACCATACTGATTATGTCACTCCCCTGCCTTAACATGGTCCCTGTCTACTTCTCCAGCCCCTTCTCAAACACACCAAGTGCATCTAGGAGGAAAGAGCACAGCAATGATGAAAAGCACAAACTCCAGTCAGGCTGCTTGGGTCAGGTTTGAATTCTGACCCTGCTACTTACTAGCTTATTAACTTTGGGTAGTTTACTTACTCTCCCTGTACCTTAGAGACATTGCCCCTCATGGGGATGGGGATTGTGGCACCTGTCCCCCTGATTACTGTGAGAATAAGTGAGATCATGTGTGTAAGTGTTCAGTCAGCATCTGTCACCAGTTAAGTACTCAGCACATGTTAACTGTGGCTATTAACTTTCACTCTTCAGGCAGCAGCTCAGTCATCTGATTTTACTCAGGGAGGTACCCATTATGCTTCAAACTCTTGTCATAGTTGTAAATATTCCTTTTGTAACAAAAACCAATGAAAATAATTATTTGTGTGGCCATTTAATTGCCTCCCCTCCCCGCTCCCGGCTATAAGCTCCAGAAGTGACAAAAACTTCTCATCTCCTTATATATGCTCCCTTTGGGCAACAACCATCTGTGAAGCACTTACTCTGTGCCAAACTCTGCTGGGACGTCCTCCAAAATCCCAGAGACACACATGTAAATGACACACAGGTAAATGACAGTCAATGCAGAGAGGACAGGCTGTGCAGCCAGGCCTACACACATCCATGAAGGTCACTTACCTGAGTCCCTGTTGCCTTCGCAGCCTCGGTTGCCTCTCTCCATGTCCTGTATCAGGGCTGTCCTGGATGCAGGGCCGAGGAAAGTGAGCTTTAGATTTCCCAAGCAGCAAGGTCCGTGAGGCTGTCACCAACTGTCCTCACTTCCCCTACAGCCCGCAGGCCTTCCTCCTCCCCTCAGGTCCTGATTCCCTGCTCACATAGGGACCTCACCCGCCTACCACCTCTCACCTGCTACCCTGGGACCTGTTGAATACGGTGCAGGCATGGGTGCTGGGGTCCCAGCCACAGTAGGGGTCCCGGGCCAGGATGCATTCATAGCAGGAGCGGTAGCGGAAGCAGCTAGACAGTGGTAGCTGGATGACTCCACTAGGGGCCCCAACATAGAGGCTATGCTGGGAGCCAGAGAGGAAAGCTGGTTGGCAACACTCCCAACTCCCACCTACAGACACACACGACCACTGCTCAGCCACCCACTCCCTCCCTCTACGCTGGGAAAGCGATACTGAGGGTCATGAGTCAGAGGCTACCTGCATTGGAGAGATGACCAGATTTTCCACAGACTGGGGTTCCTTGAACACTTGTATCTCTTCGATAATGTGCATCCCAGAGCCCAGCACCACGGCCTTGTGGATCCAGCCATCAGCTGGTATGGAGAGGACAGAGGGCCAGAACTCACCAATGGAATCTGCTTTTGGTGCCCTGCAATAGCCTAATGGGAGCTGCGTGGAGTCATGCGCTCGGGGACAAGGATTCAGCCAGGAGCAGTTCCTCAGACACAGGGAACTCTGGGCTAGGCATGGCAGAAATTACTGGGCTCAGAGGCATTAGTGATCAGGGTCAAATATCACTGTGCTTGGTGACAGGAGTCCACAGTTACCCAGAGCCAGTGGCCACTGAGGACCGGTAGTGAGTGTTCACTGAAGAATCAATATTAATGGGTTTTGTGATCAAAAGTCATGTAGGGGATTAGCAGTCAACAAGGGTCAAAGACTCGGTTACCAAAGGCTCAGACAAGGGCTCAAAAGTACCTGTGCCCAGAAAGAGCAGGTCATAGGCGGGCCCGGCAGGCGTGGAGACAGGGGTCCCCGTGAGGTGTGTGTAGTGTACATTGCGCTTGAGCAGCAGGGGCCGTCCACGGGCGGGTACCACGGGCCGAGCCATCAGTGGGTGCAACTTCACAAAGTCCAGGACCAGGGATGGCAAATCCTGGGATGAGTTGTAGCCGCGGGTGCGCAATGAATCTGTGATGCACTGGGGTGGGGGACAGAGGTGGCAAACCTCAGAAATCTATTGCCTGCCCATCCCCCGCCACCCCCGTGGCTAGATCCTTCTGCCCCTCCCAGGGGTTCTGTCTACCCAGCGCTGACCCCAGGCTTGGGCACTCACTGAGCCAGGCCGGGGCTCTGGCACCCCACCCTCATAGCGGCCCCAGCGCCGGGCACCATCCTGGTACTCCATGTAGGGACCTGCGAAGACAGCCTGCACCTCGGCCAGGTCGTAGCGGCAGATGGCTGAGGCCTCTAGGGTCTTCCTAGGAAGGGACACAGGGGAGGGGGCTGAGCCACACTGAGTGGAGCCTGCCCCCCTGCCACCTGCCCAGGCTGGAGCGCGCTGTTAACCTGGGTGACCCCAGCTCTAGGCTTCAGGGCCTCTCCTAAGGGTCAGGAGGCCACTGTGGCTTATGGCCCCAGGCTAGCTGGATGTACCTGAAATCTTCTCTCTGCAGCCAGCCTCCCCAAAAGGGATCCTAGCATATCCTCACTGACCTCTTCTCCAGCCCCCATGCTGTCCCCAGCTCCTCCTCTCCCCACTGTCCCTGCACTGACCACTGTGTGGTCAACGTGAAGGCCGCATAAAAATGCGTGCGGGCTGAGGTGTCAGCGTCCAGGCTGCAGACGGTACGTAGCATCTCATACTGCGGAATGTGGCAGATGAGACGCGCCTTCAGGAAGGAGGTCCACTTCTTCTGCAAGATCTTCTTTCCTCCCAGGTCTCCCTGAGGAGGTAGAGGCACAGGGTCAGGGATCAGCGTCAGAGATTCAGCTTCTACACTCTTGCCCTGACCTTAGTCCTACTCACCTTGCACACACGGGCCACGCGGGCCACACGGTGGCTGTTGCGGCTCTGAGCAAAGCTGTTGGGGCCCTCGTCCGTGGTGCGCTCCGTGAAGAAGTAGTAAACCTTGTCATCATCACCCACTGCGCTGGCCTCACTCTCCCGCACCAGGACAGAGAACACAAACTCAGCATCTGTGGGTTGGGCAGTTCAAGTGGCCTCTGAGACAGGCTGGGGATCTCCCTACTACTACCCCTCACTCAGCACCACATAAGAATAGACAGGTTCACCTGGGAATTTTGGGAGGGAATGGTCAAGTGCCCAAGGGAGTAAAGATGAAGAGATAGTCCCCTGCCCCCATCATCCTGTGCCTCATCCCCCTAACCATTGAGCCAGTGCATCGGGGCCTCCTCCGTCCTCAGGGCATGCGGGTGACGGCTCCGGCGGATGTCAGGGATGCTTCGGAATTCATACCGTGTGGCTGTGTAGAGGCCTCCATCTAGAGCAAAGACACGCCGAGCGTGAGACATGTCACATACAACAAGGTACATAACCCACACGGGTGGCAAGTCCTAGCAACGAGATCCATGTCCCACAAACAGCACATTGGGAGGGGCACATGTTCACCGATGATGAGGCCTGTGAAGCCACGGGCTGGGTCGTAAGGACACTTCTCCTTCCCCTCTTCGAAGCTTGTTGGCAAGGTGAAGCCCTCAGCATCCTGGGGGAATATGGGGCCAGAAGTCAGTGGTCTGGAGGACAGGCAGGGGGTGTAGCCCAAGGTCAGACCAGTCTGGGGCCACGGCCGGGAGCCTGGGACAGGCAATCAGGGCTGAGGCAGGCATACTCACAATGGCTGCACAGAGGGGCTGAAAGGCATGAGTCCCACACGCGTAGAAGTGGGTGGCATTGAGCCGCTGAAGGAATCGCACATGGTTGAAGCACTCCGTCTATGGGGTAGGTGGGGGAGGGCTGTGAGCCCCCAGCCTGCTTAGAGGCCTTTTCCATTAATCAATCCAGCTTTGTCATCCAGCTCTTGCCTCCACCCACGGGACGTGGTTCTTTCTGAGATCCCAGTGGGTCTGCTCACGGCCCCGAACACAGACTACTCCCTGGAATTCACTGTCCTTTGGTTTTCCGGTGGCATGAGTCCTCTTCTCGGCTTCTCTCTCTGTTAGGATTACCTGAACACTTTGCCAGCTTCTCTTGCATTTCCTGAAGTCCCCTGCACACTCAGTTCTGGGGCCCCCAGGGCTCCCACTATCCTGAGATATTTCTCTCTCATCTCCCCAGCAGTGTCCCTCTGTCCTGGAACCCCCACACACCCTTTGGGGTGACACTACAAAATCTATCCCCAGGCTCTGGCCCTCTCTCCACCTGATAGCCCACAGACACATCCAATTCACCTCCTCACAAACCAAGCTCTTCCCCCCTCCCTAACCCACATCTTCCCTCCTAAACCTGTTCATCCAGTCTTTCCCATCTCACTTCACCCATCCTATTACTCAGTCCTGATATCAGCAGTCAGCCTTGCTGCCTCCCACTCCCTCACCCTCACGGTCAGTCCTTCTCCAGGATTCTTGGTCCTGTCTCCTGGCATGGTCCACTTCCCCTCCGCCTCCACCACCCTGGTCTATGTTACCGCTGTCGCCTCTTCCCTGGACAAATGCAGAGACTGCCTGACTGTTCTCCCAAGCGCCCGCCACTCTATAAAAGCCACTTATTTATTCAATGAATGAGGAATGCATGTACGCAGCATGCAGTTCAAAGGCACGAAGGGATATGCTGTAAACAGAGCATCTCCTTTTGTCCCTGTTGCCTTCAAAGGGGACTGCTGTTACCACTTTCTGCAGTCTCCTTCCAGAGATATTCTACCTATCAGCAGCCTCCGGCAACCCACTTTCCAAGGCACAGTTTAAAAATGTAAGCCAAATCATGTCACTGCTGTTTAAAAAAACTTTGGTGGCTCATCAGAGTCCTGAACCTAGGGTCCTACCACTTCTGTCCCTGCAGAGATGGGGCTCTGCCCCTTCCTCACCCTCTCCAGCCACACTGCTCTTCTCTGCCCATTAAATGCCTTAAGCCGAGGCCCTCTTGACTTCTTTGCCTTGGTAATGATTCCTTCTCCTGCCTATTACCCAGGGTTTGAATCCATGCAGCCCTCTTTGTCTTATCCCAGTCCCTCCTATATCTCCCTCCTCTCCACTAGCCTGCTCAGGCCTCCCTCCTCTGACCCTCATGATGCTCCCAACCTCCCCCACCCCTTGCCTTTCCTGCCTCCAGACTCACTCTATTTTAATTCATCTAGTGCTTGGGCTGGATTAATATTCTTCTACTAGTGTTTCCCCAAGATGTTTACATAACAAAGGGGTGGGGGTGAGGGAGGAATTCTGTGGTCACATAAGTTGGAAACCATGGCTAAAACTTTGCCTTTTCAGGGGACTTTTCAGAGCCTTAAGCTATTGCTATGCATTGTGGGATTGAGCATATAGTACTTCCCAAATTTATGTGACATTAATCCCTTCTTTTAAAAATTAGTGTTCCTCAGTACATGCTTTGGGAAGTGTTCTCCTAAAGCCTCGCTATCTGAAGTGTGGCTTGGGGGAACCAGCAGCATCAGTTTCCTCTGGAAACTTGTTAGAAGGGCCCAGGATTCAGCAATTCTAGCAGGATTCAGATGCTTACTGAGTTAGCATCTGCATTTATGACATACCCAGGGGCTTCGTGTGCTCTCACTAAAGTCTGACAGTCTGTAAAGTACCCCATGGTGAGGATGCCCATTGTCACAGACTAAAACCAATCCCCCAGTTGGGCACTCACAGTGCTCTGTGATCTGGCTTCCACCTGCCTCACCAGCCCCACTTCCGCCCTGGCTGCATGCCGGGCCAGCAGGCATCTTTGATGGAGTCTCTTAGGGGTGCCTCTTTAAAGATTTATTTTATTTTAGAGAGAGAGCATGAGTGGGTGGAGGGGCAGAGTGGGTGGAGAGGCAGAGGGAGAAGGAGAGGGAGAGGGGAAGCAGATGCCTGGCTGAGCAGGAGCCCCAGGAACCAGAGGAGCCCGAGGTGAGCGGGGAGCCCTAATGCAGGGCTTCATCCCACTACCCTGAGATCATGACCTGAGCTGAAACTGAGTCAGACACTCAACTGACTGAGCCCAGAAGGCACCCCAAGAGGTGTCTCTTTAAACATAGCTATCCCAACACCACCCCAGACCCCCTGAATCAGAATCCTTGGGCCAGAGAATGTGTTTATTTTTTTCCTTTCCTTTCCTTTTTTTTTTTTTTTTTTTTTTTTAAGTAATCTCTATGCCCAATATGGGGCTTGAACTCATGACTCCAAGATCAAGAGCTGTATGCTCTCCTGCCTGAGCCAGCCAGATGCCCCTGGGAATGTGTATTCTTAAAAAGCTCTCCAGGGGCACCTCAGTGGCTCAGTCATTAAGCGTCTGCCTTCTGCTTGGGTCATGATCCCAGGGTTCTGGGATCGAGTCCCGCATCGGGTTCCCTGCTTGACAGGAAGCCTGCTTCTCCCTCTCTCACTTGTGTTCCCTCTCTAGCTGTGTTCCTCTCTGTCAAATACATAAATAAATCTTTAAAAGGAAAAAAAAAAAAGCTCTCCAGATGCATCTGTTCCATAGCCCGACATGGGACTCCTGCAGGCACTCTGTTCTTTAGGCAGAAAGAGCTGGCAATTCACTACCAGCCCTCCATGGCATACTGGGCACTGAGCAATTCCTTCGCCAAACCTCATTTTTAACATCTGTAAGACAGAGGATAAACTATTTCATAGGTTTATTTTAAAATTAGGAGAGACAACAGCTAAGTCAGCATTTACTAGAGATTACTTATTACTCTCCTGATTGTTATTCAGGAGCCCAGAAGAGATTAAGATGCCACTTCAGGCCGAGGCGGTAGGTCACCAGATGTTTGGGTTAGAAGTGCTGCACCTAGGGCCTGCCACTCCAGCTACATTCATGTGTTTGTTGTGGTTGTTGCAAAGACTGGCTGATCCATACCTCTCCATCTGTGTCCCCACCAACGCTGACATCCCCAAATGAAGAGGAGAGGGAAAGGAGCTGGGGACAGGGCAAACCACATACCTGGTTGTTTTTCCCTTTCTGATGACATTTGCTTTGCATCTCTGGGGAGGCCTCCCAGCGGATCTGGAGACAGGGAAAGGCAATGGGCTGATGTGCTGACCCATGTACCCTTGTCCTTCACCATTATCTGTGGGACCAGGTGACAGGACTCCAGGAAACAAGGGAAACTGGGGTACAGGTAAGTTTTAGGAGTGGCACTGGATGGTAAAGGAGATCTGGCTTGGGAAAGGCAGTGCTATCTGGCCAGAGGGCTATGGAAAGCTGGCAGGGCTTACAGGAAATTGTGGTCCCAGGGAGCTGGAAAAGCTGGAGACCTTCTGGGTGCTCCAGGTTCTTGGGGCTAACCTCTTTGTGAGCCCCATCTCCTATGTCACGGGCATTGAGAGAGAACAGGGCACCTCGGGCTCCAACCAGCAATCTTGCGGAGGCCTCCTCCAGTAGCAATGTTGAGTAGTTCTGGGCTTGGCCCTGGAAGTGCCGGGTCCTAGAGAGCTCTGGGGAGAGTGGGAGCAGTGAGCCCAGCCCTGAGGCTGCCTCTCTACTCCCAGATGTGGCTCTGGCTGCCTTTCAAAGTTGGGGGGGGGTCTAACCTTCATAGGGGATGGTCATCCGTGGGGTGGCATCTAGTTCTCTGGATGGTCTCCGCAGTGAGGGTCCAGGGACTGCAGTTGCTGTGAGGAAGCTCAGGAAGAGGGGCCAGAGCCTCCCCCACATTTTCCTGGGGAGGCCCACAGCAGTAAGACCCCCAAGTGGAGCCAGGGCCAAAATCACAGGGGAAGAACAGTCACGGGGGTCAAGGTCCAGAGAGGTCACTTGGAAGGTCAGGGGTCATGGGGCCAGGGAGGGTCCTGGAATTGAGGGGACATGGAATCACAGGGTTGTGTGGCCATGGAATCCCAGGTTAGAGGTCAGAGGGAGGGACCGATCACACACTGCCTTTCTGCATCAAGTATAAACTCCATGGTGGGAGGGAGCTGTAGGGTCATAGAGGGGTAGGTCACTGATGGGATCACCCTGCCCCGACAGAAGGACTAGTCCTGGTTCTCTGAGGTCCGTTTTCTAAAGAAAAAAAAAAAAAACAGGAAAAAAAGCTCTTTGATCTGTGTGTGGATAGAAGGTAAATGGCATTACCCCCAGACTTCAGGGGGCACTGGTGGGAGGAGGCCCAGACAATCCCACATCAGGATCAGCTCACTGTCACTCTGTCCACCTCTCTGCTTTGATGCAAGTTGGGCAGAACTTGCCCTCCTTAACAAGACCTTAGACTCCTCCCAGCCCAAACCCAAAGTAATGGCCTTCCTCTGACCAAGTCCGAAGCTAAGGTAGGCTTCATCTTGACTGGAGCTTCCTTTTCAGGGAGAATGCCTTCTTTTACCAACAATTGAGACCAAACTTGGGGCAGCAGCTACCCTGGCTGCCTGCGGGGGTGCCTTATGCAAGAAGGCTTGGGCAGAGACATTTAATGGGCCTTTGTTTATTTTGTCCTGTTTTCCCTTTGTTTTTTCTTTTCCCTGGCCTGAGAGCTCCCTTTGGAATTTCTCTTTAATTAGACGCTTCTCCTCCTCAGCATTCCTCTCCGAGGGGGTGTACATCTCTACTTTGCCCATGCGAGTCCATACTGCACCCTCTGGCTAGGCATCCACACGTGCCCCTACCTGCAGACAGGCCCTCATAGACATGGGGGGGGTTGGTATCTGGGCCCCCGTGGCTGCATAGGTGTAAAGTCTGTGCCAGTGGTTCTAGTGTGCAACACCAGTTGAGACATAAGCAACACGGAAAAGGTAAGTGATGAGATCCCTGAGTTCTTGGTCACCTCGCCTGGTGACTATTCCCACATCTGGACCCTCAAGCCAACCAGTAGGGGGTGGGGTGGAAGTAGGTGGCAGGCCTTCTGTGACCTCTGTAATAGGCCTGATCTCTGAAATGGCTCTTGAAAGCTTCCTTGAGCAGGCTGGGTGTGAAGGAAGCCTGACCCACCCAATTTCATCAGACACCCACAGACAGGGCCAGAGGGGCCACTGGCCTCTCCCCACCTTTCCAGGTCAAATATTAACTATGTGGCCTTGAAGAGAGGGGAAGGACCAGGAACTGGCCAGAGGGAGAACAGAAATTTGGAGCATTTATTTAAGAGGTAAAGGTCAGCACTGTAGTGGTCAGAGCCCAGAGGGGGAGAGTGTAGTATGAGTGGAGAGAAGAGAGTCCTTGGACCACAGAAAGGGCATCAGCTCCTCGTTTGGGGGCTGGGCAGCAGAAAGTCCCAGGCAAACTGCCCATGCCCCACCTGTCACTGTGGAGGCACACCTGTTTACCTTTGGGGCCTCCTATTTGCTTAGTGCAGAAGCAGGGGGAGCCCTATGGTTACAAGGTATCAGTCCCTAGGATTGGGCAGGAGGAACACACCCCAGGTCAGAGGAACCACTCAGAGTGTGGTTCATGGCAAAAGTCACACATACTCCAGAGAGGGGTGATATGCACACAATAGGGGCACAGACACACATGTTCACAGAAGGGCTATGAACACGTGTACTCACAGGAGAGTCATGCAAACATACACTCACAGGGAGGTTTGTACATGCATATGGTCATGTAAAAGCCTGCCAGATGTGTTCATACACATTGACAAATAAGGTTGTATTCACATCCATTCACTCAGCTGGTCACACAACCTCAGAGACTGACAAGGAAGGTTATAACCCCACACATGTGCGTATGAAGGACTGTACACCTATTCACAGAAAGATCTAGCACATACACACGTGTAGGGACATGCACACAGACTCACCAATATAGTAGGTCAGCCATATTTGTGTTCACAGAAGGGTCAAGTAAATGTGTGTTCACACAGTCCTCAAACACACACTTACATGCATGCAGAGACAAGCATATGTACAAAGAGGGGTCCAGTTCTTACTGCAGGCTTGGAGGCTTCCAGTGTCCACTGATGTTCAGAGCTTCCCTCCCTTCCCAAAAGGCCCAATTTTAAGGCCAGATTCTAAGTGTGTGTGTAGTGAAATGGGGAGGCATCTGACCTCAGATGATGGGATAGGATGGGCCTCTCTGCAAAGGAGGGAAAGCTACCTCACCCAGGTGGAAGGAGGTCCCTAGCTTTAGCTAAGGAAAGAAGGACTGCAAGGTGTAACTTAGCGCTGCTCTACTGGGATATATATACTGCTGTTCTAAATATGGGAGTTGGACAGGGGCTCTCAGCCCCCATTTAACCTGTTGGAGGGAGGGCGGGGCTAAACGGGGGGGCGGAGCGGCTGCCCTCCCTCCCCCGTGGCCACAAGGCTTCAAGGTCTCCAGTTCACACCCCACACTCCACCCCCCAGTTCCACAGTTTGGATTCCTCCCCAGGGCCAGCCCCCTGAACTCTGGTCACCTTCTGACTATTAGGTCCTAGGGATGAAGAAATTAAGAAGGGGAGACACCCCCTCCCCCAATACAGGATCGATGTTGGATCAGGAGGATCTCGACCTTCATCCCAGATGTCCACCTGCTTAGTGTAGGCGACATCCCCCTCTGCCCAGTAGGATGGCCGTCTCTTCTGGCTTGAGAGCCTCCCCCCGCCCCCCGCTACCCTCTCATTCCACCATCCTGCACAGTCCGCGGGTCTTCCCTCTCCTCAGATCTGATCTCAGTTTCTACTGATGCAGCTCGAGGACAAGCTCTCCTTCGATCCCGCCGGACGCCAGGAGATGTGACCCAGATCCCAGGGAACACTGTTCGCCACGCGGGTCCCCGCCCCGCGCTGGTCCGAGACTCCGCGGTCGCGGGTCTGCGTCCAGCACTGCCTGAGGCCCGGCCCGCGCCCCTTCGGAGCCTTTATGCGGGACCGGGAGACTTGCCGGCGAGAAAGGCCTGGCCCAGCTTGGAGGGTGGAATGGACATGGAGAAGGCCTGGCTTGGCCTCCACCCTCTCCTCCCCCTCGGCCCAGGCCCCGCCGCCACCGGGACTCCCTGCCTCTCACCTTTGCGCTTGGATCCCGGGCCATAGAGACCGCGATGCGCTGCTCCGCGGACCCACGGCACCAGCTGCGAGAGGAAGGGGCCGCGGCCGGAGGCGGGGCGGGAGGGGGTGGGGTGGAGGCGGAGCCGGGGGTGGGGCGGGGGCTAGAAGGCGGGGCCAGGGAGGCGGGGCCGATTGGGAGGGTGCAGGGAAGGGCGCCTCTCTCTTCTTTAGCGCCCCCCCACCCTCACAATAGTGTTTTGAGGCCAAGGCTCCTCCGGCCTTCGGGCAATTGGCGTTCTCCGCCCTCAAGGGCCGCGGCCTCCGTATTGCCCCTGGTGGTGGCCTCATCAAACCGTGCGCTCTCCGCGGGCTTAAAGCCCACGTTCCCTTCCCTCTAGCCTAGGACCCCTCCGACTTGCCTACTCTGGGGGCTTAACTTTCCGAGGGCCTTCTGGCCTGTCTTCTAATCAGTACCTCACTTTTTGCGCTCCTGCCACCCTCTTCCGCTCTCTGCCTAGGGTGCAGTGGGCCACAGTAGGTGGAGGCCATGCTTTGGGGCAGCTCTGAACACAGACCGGGGTCTGGATTCCCAGCTCAAGAGCCTCCAGTCTCTTGGTCCTTAAGCCTGAAGTCTGAGTGGGTCGGGCTTGGTGGGATGAAGTAACAGCAGAAGTTCACACAGACAATGCTGTTTTTCTGGATAAATAAGCCACAACGGTTTACACTTGTCCACTCAACCAAACCTTATAGTAAAGGGCTTACCTCCTCAGGGACTGGGTCACTCAGATAACTGCCTTCTCTTTCAGCTCATGTTGAACATTATTCTTACTCCAGGTCTTCCAGTGAACTCTCCTCATAGGCAATCAGATATCCTGTCCCTCCTAGGCCCAATCACCTCAGCCACAAGCAAACTAGGAAGCCCCCTCTGAATCAACTCTCCAACCAGGGGAGGTCCAGGATATTCCTCAGAGGCAACCCAGGCTATACCTTTGCTTCATGGTCTGTTAAAGACCCATCTAGGGTTTGAAGCAAGGGTGCTAGCCATGACCTGGCCTGATCCTCCCCCTCCCTCACCCATGACAGTGCTGTAATAGGCCTAAGACCAGGACTAAAATGATGAAGGCTACAGGTACATAGGTAACCCACTCTTGCGTGTGCCTGTGAGTCTGAGCTCTTTGAGAGGCAGGGGATAGAATAGGCAGATGCACATAGGCCAGAAGGAGGGTGAACAAGATCCAAATGGCTGTCATTATTTAACTAAAAGGATCCTGGGAAAGACATGCCATCACTCTTTCCTGAATTCCTCACAGCTCAGTTTGGCACTTCATCATATACAAGTTCGTAGTTTGGGCGGCTGTGTGTGACTGCAGATCGCTAGACAGCAGGGCCCACGCTACACTTCCACCTCCCCCAGCACTCTGTAAATAGGATGTGTATATGTGGAGGAGGAGGTAGCTGGGGAGACATGCTTATGTTAAAGTGTACACAAACTCTTAGAAAGACTATCCAGCTTCATTTTAAAAACTGTACCCTCATTCTATCCTGAGGGATTCATAGTCCCATTTTATAGATGAGAAAACAGGCTTTAAGGGGTTAAATAACTGGCCTTGAAATTCATTCTTGTGTTTACAGAGAGGATAATCAGTTCTGGAAAGGCCTGAGAGGAGGAAAACAGGGTAAGCCTGAAGGGGAATTATCAAAGGCATAAATGTGCGTTTGTGCACAGATATGTATTGGGGGAATAGGCAGAAAGGAAGGGCTATGAAAGAGAAAAGTGAATTTAATGTGATGAGATGGGCAGTTTCCTAGTGGGAAATCGAAGGGAAAAATCAGCAGATAGTTTGGGAGAGACCATGGAAGAAAATCCAAATAGAGAAAGGAAGTCCAAGATGGGAAGCCCAGTAAAGACATGGCTAAGAAAAATAAATCTGCAGTGCTGAGGGAAAGTGGGTTGGGGGAAGGGGGGAAACAGTGGAGGGAGGGCGGGAAGACTGCTAGCCTGAAGTACCAGACTGATTAGACTGCAGGGGCCCAGTGGGCCGAAGGACACAGCTCCTCCTGTCCTCACAGAACTCACAGTGCCCACTTCAGGTCCCTGTGCAGCTATAGTGATCTGGTAGCAGGTTTAGCATCCACTCGCGCCTACACTCTGTGAGGCAAGCCTTTCTCCTCAAAGGTGCCCTGATGGCAGACTCAGAACCTCACACATTTCAAATGAACAAAATGTGTAAATGACAATGCGGAATTCCAACACGGAACTTGCAGAACTGTAGCTGAGCAGTTAGCTAAATATCTCTGATAACAAGAGATTTACATCACAATCCTCTTCTCTCTGCTGCTTTCCCACTTCAGTCTCCAAGCCTGATGAAAAGATGGGCTGGCAATTAATGGAACTTTGTATAGGAAGCCCCTCTGACAATGCTGCTCTCTGCAAATCAAGCTGATAAAATATGAACAAGGGGAATACTGACAGTGGAAGTGACTCAAAATCAAAGGAAGAAATGAATCCTAACCTAGCCATGATTTTGCATCCTGGGACACAGGCAGGGCATTCTCTGAGCAGGTTGTTACTCAGCCTTAAAGACACTACTCTGGCTGCTTCACAGGACGGCTAGGAGAGGATTCCAACTGAAAACATTCTGGTGTACTTCACAAGCACAGACCATAAAAAGTGCTTTGTTTTTGCTAGGCTATTCTCCCCAACTCTGCAAGAAAACGGCTGTTGTTCTCAGCCACCTACACACCAGCATTTGGCTCCAGGCTTCACACAGAGCAAGTTACTCACTGTATAGCAGGGATCCTAGGTGAAGGGGGTAGGTATGAACTCCTGAAACTTGAGCAGAGGGTCCCTGAAGGCAAAGGACTCTGGCCTAATTAGGTGGTCCTGCTTCCTGTTCACTGTGGCAGCATTTCTGTTCCTGCTTTGTCGTCTCCACCTCTGGTTTGCCCAGCACTCTCCCTTTGGGTGGTGTGATCTTTATTTGGGCCAAATATACTGCTGAGGTGCTTCTTCAGTAGGGACTGTCACCAGGGCACCAATGCTGTAGTCTCACTGTCCCACTGTGCCTCAGAAGCCTGTTTTGCCTGTTAAGTTTTTGTCCCAGCCAGTCGTCTTGGAGTCAAACCCAAAGCTGGGCCTTCTGGTTTGCCCTCTCTTCACTCCAGCCTGGGGAATGGTTAGCAAGGAAAAGGGAGTGTCAAGACATGTCAACAAATGATGGAAAATCACCACCCATCACCTCTTCTCAGCTTTAGCATGCTGAGTCCTAAGAAAGCCATAAATTTATATATACACATACATATGTGTGTGTGTGTATGTATGTATGTAGAGACAGAGCTAGACAGAGAAGACTTTGGAGCTGTCAGAAGGAATACATAATTACGCACTACATAATTTTGAGGTATGGTTTGCTCACATGTCAGTGAACCCCCAAGTGCCTTATGTTCAACTTATTTAAGTAATCTCTACATCCAACATGGGGTTCAAACTCACAACACAAGTAGCATGCTCCACTGATCAAGCCAGCCAGGTGTCCCTCTTTAAGTTCAATTTTAACTATCATCTGAGAAGAGCTTCATATTAGAGCTAAATAATAATACCTAGTGTACATGCCAGGTGCCTTGCTAAGTACTTTTCATGCATTAGCTCACTTAATCCTTATGAGCTCTAATATAGACACATTATTCTTTTCAACAGATGAAGAAACTAAAATTCAGACAGAACTTGCCTAAGATCAAATGGTTGGTATGGTCAATCTGGGATCTGAGGTCAGGACTAAGGTCAAGGTCAGGGCCCTTAACTTGCACAAGTCTATACTGCCAGCACCCCAGTACTTAAGGCAATGTCTTTGCTTTGTCTGGCTGTTATTCTCCTACCCCTCTACCCCAGTCAGAAAAATGCTCACAAGTGGTCTTCCCCAAACCAGCCTGTCAGAAGGGAGAAATACTGGCATGGTTCTGGAACCTGAAGCCTCTGGCAACCATGCCCAGCCCTTCTATGAGCTCATAATAGTTTCTCCTGTGAGTTGTCAACCTGTGTCTCCCCTCAGCTGACATATGCACAGCTTTATCTGCTTGGCAGGTTGGAGGTGGTCCTGAGCCCTGCTCCTGCATCCTATGGCTTCCCCTTCCCTTGACCTGGGCTTTAGAACAAGGGAGCCAGGCCAAAGGGACTTCTTTCCAGTCCTCTTTGGCCAATGCACCTAGAAACCAGAAGGTACGACTGTTGAGAGCTCTGTGTGGTTCACCACTGAATCCTCCAAAGAGTGCCTAGCATGTAGCAGGTACGTAATAAGTGTTGAATCAACTGAGTGAATGAGGTAATGTGAGAATGAGATTACTGAATTGTTGGCTACAAATTATGCAGCATTAAGTAGTTTATGCAAAGTGAACTGTAGCTTTATGTATTCCAGAAACAAGAGACATCAAACCAAAAAAAAAACAGACTGAAGAATCCAAAGCAAGAGGAAAAAGAATCCATTTAAAAACTAGGGGATGGGGCAGGGAAAAAATAGGACATTCCAGATATTTAACCATCCCCTACTCCCAAACAAATACTAGCAAACACATGTTCCAACTGAGAAAAAGCATTTTTAATAACACACACATACATTCATGGGACTTTAAACAAGATGTAGTAAAAAAAAATCCTAAAAAAAGAAAAAAGAAAAGAAAAATCTGCATTTACTTGTAAACTGCCTAAGAGCTGGTGGAGTAACTGGTTGACAGGACCGCCCACGGAAAACAGATGCACAGATAACGAGGTGCACCAACACTGTAAGTGAGTAAGAAATAAGCATCACAGATCATGCTCTACATGCTCAGCCACCAGTACCCTAATCTTGCCTCCTTAGAGACAAACCAGGGCAGTCTCTTCCCTAATTTTCCCACTCAGTTACTTGTTATTGGGTCACCTCTTAAATCTTTAGTTTTAAAATTTAAAAATTACCCTTGGTTTAAAGACTCCACGCATTATTACTGGCCAGTCCCCAACAACTACACTTGTTTGGACAAAAATAAAATTCTAATGCTCCTGACTGAGCCTGGATGACAACATGCCTTTTTCTCTCTTTTACATCTGGGGAGATTTTTTTGTGAAGTCAAAAGCAAGCTATTATTTGTACTTCAAAACAAAACCAAAATGCCAACCTTCCAAAAGGTGATAAAGGCACCACTGCCGTCAGAAGATAGACAGGAAATGTACAAATGCTGTTACTTTACTGCTACACAGATGCATTTTGTGCATGGAGAGCCTCTTCATTTAACATGATATAACTAATAGAATATTTTCCGATAACAAGAAAAGCAGTTTAGAAAAGGCAAACAGTTACACACAAAAGCATAAACACTTACAAGTACCGTAATTTTCAGCTTGCAATAAGGGTAATAAGTCTGACATACATATCCAGAAAATTAGACAAGGTTATTTTTGGCACAGTAATATTGCCAAACACACCACCACTCAGTGCAAGCTTTGTTTGCCAAGTCCCAAAAGTGGCCTGACATTTTCTGTGCAATGAACATTTTCTTCCCCCACTACCATCCCATTCACTGGGCAACAACAGCAGGAGGGAGACAGAACATGGGGACTCAAGAGGGAGAAGGATAGTACTTGATTTGGGAGAAAAGTCATGGGCTACGTGTGCTAAAAGAGAATCATCACAGAATTTGTATGAGAACCCAATGCAAATACTGACTGGAGGATGACCTAGAGATGGAGACATCTACCAGAGTCATAAATACAAGGGCTCAAACTGATGTCTGGCCATTTTTAAAGGGACAGGTGAAGTATTTTTCTCTAATGAAGAAAGACAATTAAAAATAGATACTTTTCTTACGGGAACTGCTAAATAAAAATGTATCAAAGTGGTTTTAAATTTGATGAGCAGTTATCTGTTGAAACTGCAATACAAAAGGGTCACTTAAAAAAAAACCTGAATAACCCACTTGTCCCCCATCAATGTACACGATTAGAAAATATTTACACACTGTAATTACAAGCAATATAAGCAGTATTTTATACTTTGAGATTTTGTACACTTTACACAATGCAAAATGGGAAAAATATGAACACTTATAAAATTACACACAAATAATGTATCTACAAAGTATTAAATTACAAAGAGTGAAAGCCCCCATTTTTGGGCAGATAGATGCCAGAGTTTCAAGCTTCTGTCAAATAGAACTCTTTGTATCTATCTCATTAACCGTAAGTGGCATTTTCTAATAATACCCTTGAGAGGTAGTATCAAGATAATAATATTCTTACCAGTAAACTCAACTCAGAATAAAACTTTTGTTGGTTTGACTCCTGGAGCCTTATTTAGCTGGGGTTTTTGGGAATTGGATTCACTTAGTCTTCCCTATAAAATCTCTAACTGCTCAATGCTTGACATGGGCTCAAAAGTTACTTATACTATTGTAAATGGTAAATTTAAGATAAAATGCTTTTTACTCCTAAGCCTCAATTTAGAGGTAGAAAGCTACTTTTCAAAAATTATTTTCTCCCCTCTCAAACCATAAACCTCAAGTCCAATTCCCTTCCTCTTCATCATCTTTTCCCCCAACTGGGAGACCTCAGAATGCTCTGGAAAGCAGTGTCGTCCAAGTCAATATTGAAAGAAAAAAAAAGTGGACATTCTCATTCAGGAAACAAACCCACCCCAAAAGAGACACTCAGATAACAAAAGAATTTTTCAGTTAGCTAATAAGAGTCTATTACTACCAAAGGCTTCAAAGGGCCCTTGGGCTAAGACCAGCGTGTGCACTTCTACTAACCCTTCACCATTTAAACCCCAGGATGGCTTTCCAGTGTTTAAGAATATTTAGAGCAGCTGTGGTTTTCAAGTGCAACAAATTTAAAACACAAGCACACATACGCGCGCGCGCACGCACACACACACACACACACACACACACACAGGTGTGTGCAATGTCCCAAAGAATAAACACCATCCAGGTCTCTGCCAAGCTTATAGACTCATGAAAGTAAGGGTTTTGGAAACATGTCCAGATCTTTAAGAATCCGTACTATAGACTTCTGTAATATAGCTAACCAAGGGCCAGGAGTCTAAGATTTAGCCAAGATTCTAAGATTTAACCAGTATTTAAAAATTATATATACACTTAAAAGGAAACCAAAACAAAATACAAATGAATGTTTTGGCATGAAAACAGAGACACTATTTTATAGCTTAACCTCTTCCCCTTAAGGGGGATCTGGCAATATACCAAATTTCTGTTTCTTAACTATTTAAATGTATTTTAAAAACCTAACAAATTTATAATCTTGAATAGTGAAGGAAAATGTATGGATTGAAACCTCCCTGTGGTTTCTAGGAGTTACAGAAGAGATTTATTCTTTTTGTTATTAATCTCAGTTCTAAGTTTTCTTTTTGAGTCTTAAAATAACCAAGGGGAAAATTAAACCCAACTGGAACTTGGTCTTGATTTCCATGTCCAACTACTCAAGTTGGTCCAAACCCTTTCCTACATACTTCCTGTGATTATCCAAGTGCCATAAATACAACCCCCCGCACCCGCCAAAAAAAAAAAAAAAAGATAACTGGCTTAAAATTTAGCAGAGGAGTTATTAATAGGGGCAAGTCAGACATGCAACTATTAGTTGCTTCTACCCTTCCCCTCTTGTTATAGGATTCTGCTCTTTTTAAAATGTCAGTTGCCTTAAAATTAAGCAGATTACATTTCATATCTGCTTCAGAAATGGTAATTTCTTCATTACCAGTTTTATACAAGATAGTCAAGTGGCACATTTGCAGCACATTTTCTTAGCATTCCACTGGAGTTTGTAGCATTCTTTCTACTCCTCTAGCAAAAGGTCTTATTGAATTTCTCTTGGTTCCTATTTTTGCTGCTTCAACTCCTGTTACGAATCTGGTACCCAGAAGTCATGAAGCTGCCCCTAGAAAAGGAAAGGGGGAGAAAACAGGACAAAGGAAAGTCAGATTTTGCATTAATTATTATAAAACTACTAATCATCAAACAGGGTTTTGGCAAAGGATGCAATAAAATCTTTATATGGTATACTTCTCTGAAAATTTATGGTAATTGGAATCAGTTTTCACATTTTGTGGTCTAACAATTAAAAACAAGTACAAAATAAGTGCAAGATGTTTTCCTCACCAACACACGCATGTGGAGGATCATACTTAAGAAGATTAAGTAAAATGTTAAGCTGACTAATAGAAAAGTTTTGGTATTAAATTCATTTATTTTAATACCACATCAGCAAAGATGGCCAGGCTAAAACAAGATCTACTGAGATTAGAAACTGAAGTAATAATAAAACATTATGATTTCTCAAAGGCTACTCTCAAAGAGCAGGCATATCTTATGAAGGCTAATAATGGCAAGGGAGCCAAAAGACAGAGTTGAGATTACTTTTCCTAATTAATCTTCAGTGTTCCTGTTGCTTTGACATAAACTATAAGCAACTTCTAGGTCCTATCTACTGAAATTATGGTTCTTGAACCAGCAGTACTGCCATCAATCTAAGAACCTGTTAGAAATGTAGCATCTCTCAGGTCCTACTCCAGAACTAACAAATCAAAATTGGCATTTCAACATATTGATGCCTATATGCATATTAAAATTTGAGAAGCATAATTTTAGACAATAACATATCACTTAGTTTGTAAAAGGCAAATTTATAGTATAGCAAATATAACACCAGGTGCTTAAACAATGCCCCTCTTAAGCAAAGTCACCTTAGATATGATACCAAAAGCCTAACAAAAGGAAAAATAATAAATAAAACAACTTTATCACAGTTATTACTTTTGTTCTACAAATGATACCATCAAGGCAATGAAAAGACAACATACAGAATTAGAGAACATATTTGCAAATTATATACCTAACAAGGGACTTGTATTTGGAACAAACGGAGAACTTCTACAAATCAATAATAAAAAGATAAAGAAACCAATTAAAAAATGAGCAAAGGATTTCAACAGACATTTCTCCAAAGAAGCTACATGAATGAACAGCAAGCATATGAAAAGATGCTCGACATCATTAATCATTAGGGAAATATGAATTAAAACCACAATGAGATTCTACTACCAACCCCCTACCATAGCTATAATCAAAACCACAGATAATAACAAGAGTTCACAAGAATGTGGAGAATTTGGAAACCTTATACATTCTGGTGGGAATGTAAAACAGGGCAGCTACTTTGGAAAACAGTTTGGCGATTCCTCAAAACATTTATAGAATTACCACATGGGCCAGCAATTCCACTCCCAGGTATACACCCAAAATATTTTCATTTGAAAACATGTTCACACTAAAACTTGTGTAGTGTTGTTTATGGAAGCATTATTTAGAACAGCTAGGAAGTAGAAGCATACTCAAATGTCCATCTAATAAGTGGATAAATAAGATATATTCATACAATGGAATATTACTTGATAATAGAAATGACATACATGCTACAACATGGATTCACCTAATTATGTGAAAGCAGTCAGTTATAAAAGACCACATAGTATATATCATTTCACTTACAGGAAATGTGAAGAATAGGCAAATAGACAAAAAGAACAGTGGTCAGCTAAAGGCTTAGGGGTAGCTGGGGATAGAAATACAGGTGGTTGGGGAATGGGCAGTAGCTGTTAATGGGTTCTCGGATTTCTTTCTGGAGAGACAAAAGTTTTAAAGTACATTAAAACATGTGGTGTGATGGTCACACAACTCTGTGCATATACTAAAAACCACTTTAAATGAGTGAAATATGATACATGAATTTTATTTCGATGAAGCTATTAAGAAAAACACTCCCCATGAAATATCAACCACCATTTGATGCAATGTGACATTTTAGAATGGGCTCAACCATCTCTGGAAATAAGTTAATAAATCAAAAGCAAACAAAAACTAAAAAACATACACAAATTATTATACTGGAGTTTTCAGTTTATCTTAAGATACCTAGAAGCAAATGCTATGTCATATATTTTTCAGACAATATAAAGAATTACCACTTAGCAAAACTACTAAGAATAAATAAAAAACTGTTTAACTGTTACCTGAGTAGGCCGACAGTTCTGGATTATTTCCTGCCATTTTCCATGTATCCTGGCAACCAGGTCTTTTACCTTAAAAACATCAAAAAGGGGAAAAATGATCAGATCAAAACATCCTCAACTAAAATTAATTTAGTGCTTGATAGAAAAGATCTGATAGTTGTGACAGGCCCACGCCCAACAACAGAATTTTTGTCAAGAAAGAAAAAAACGAACTACTCATTTTCTGGAGGGGCTTTCAAATCATAGAGATTAATAAAAGACTTCTTGATCACCATAATCTAAATCACTCAATGCTTTGGACTTTATTTTCCCATTAGTTACTAAATATCATCCAGAAAAAATGTACTCCTTTCCTGCCTGCAAGACACCTATATTTTCGACTTGCTGGCGTTTGAACACACATAGACAGAAGCTGAAGTGTAGATTTTGTTATAGTGCCCAAGGCTGTGGGGGTCCTTGCCTTTCCAACTTTTATGTGAAAGATTCAAGGCCACAAAAAATGGCTGTAATTTGTTCCTTTCGACGTTATCAGAAGATCCAAGATTCACTGTTCTGCCGCTCTACATTTCTGCAAAGTACTAAGAATCCCCTTTAAATATAAGACATATTCCTACGTTTGAAGGTTTATCAGGTCTCTGCCTAAAATTTAAACCTCCTACCACTCTATAGAGATTCTCAATGAGCTCTTAAACGTTAACTGCTTCAGAAAAATGTTTTGTTTTTTTTTTTTTTTTTAAAGATTTTATTTATTTGACAGAGAGGGAACATAAGCAGGGGGACTGAGAGAGGGAGAAGCAGGCTTCCCACCGAGCAGGGAGCCCGATGTGGGGCTCGATCCCGGGTCTCTGGGATCTTGACCTGAGCCGAAGGCAGTCGCCCAACCAACTGAGCCACCCAGGTGCCCCCAGAAAAATGTTTTAAGGGCGCCTAGTTGGCTCAGTGGGTTAAGCCTCTGCCTTCCGCTCAGGTCATGATCTCAGGGTCCTGGGATCAAGGCCCGTGTCAGGCTCTCTGCTTGACAGGGAGCCTGCTTCCCCTTCTCTCTGCCTACTTGTGATCTCTCTCTCTCTGTCAAATAAATAAATAAAAATCTTTTAAAAAATAAAAAAAAGAAAAATGTTTTAAACATGTCAGGAATTTTATAGCTGCTTTAAGTTCATAAAGTAAACTAAAAGGTCTACTTTTTCCTCCATTTAGAGTTCTGCAGATTCAGTTTCTCCAAAATAATCACCTTTTCTATTACAGGTTGTGAACAGGCAATTTCTCAGCAGACCATCTCCTGATACAACTTCCAAAGACTTCTGTGTCTCTCTCCACTCTAAGTAAGAGAAGCTCTGGCACCAATCTATGCAGGCCCTTGGCTTTAAGAAACAAAGACCTTGGGTGGTCCCTTTTAGCACATCTGTCAGCAGTAGCTACTACCACCAAGTTCTACGGGTCAGTAACTCTAGTCAGTGTTCAAAAGAATGTGCTCTGAAACTGTGGTTTCCCCTTTAAGTCAAAGGGTTATCCCCTACATATTTCTGAAAATCTGCATCTGATACAACTTCATTAGTTGCTCATCTCTGTATTTAACTTAAATCTACTAAAATAAATACACATACTTAATCCAAATGGGCATTGTTGAAATGATTCTAAGCTTTATAGCTAATTAATTTAGCTATATTAATTAATGTATAGCTAATTTAAGATATAAAGTTGCAAGGATAAAACTTCACATTTACTGACTTTCCAAACACAACGGCAAAAAAGAATCAGCTTTACATTACAAATGCTGAAAGATGATTTGGAATTAAAAAATCCTTACAAGAAAAATTTTTTAAAAAAAGGATTTAATAGGAGTACCCTGGTGGCTCAGTGAGGTTAAAGATCTGACTCTTAATCTCAGTTCAGGTCTTGATCTCATTAAAGTTAAAAAAAAAAAAAAAAAAAAAGGCATTTAATGTTTTAGGAAAAACTTCTAAAATCATTTTATTAATACTCAACTTGCTTTCCTAACTCCCTACTCATAGAAAGCTTTTTTACTGTCTTTGAATGTACTAATCATCTAAGAAAGAAGCTTAGCAAGCTTACTGCTGAATCACCTCCATCCTAGAGCTAAGACTGGGTGATGTAGGACTCAGAAACTGAAGAATCCTTCTTTAACGCATTCTCTAATCGGACATTCAAAGAATAACTGCTAACCTTTTTCTTCTTCATAAACAAAAGAAATTTTCAACCATCACAAAATTGCTGTTAATCCCTGATATTGGGCAAAAAAGTCTTAATTTATATAATGAGAAAAGAAATGTACCAGTTTTTTTTTTTGAAGATTTTATTTATTTGTCAGAGAAAGAGAGAGTGTGTGAGTACACACAAGCAGGGGGTGAGGCAGGCAGAGGGAGAAGCAGACTCCCCGCTGAGCAGGGACACCCTCTGCACCCCCATGTGGGGCACAATCCCGGGACTCCAGGATCATGACCTGAGCCGAAGGCAGATACTTAAGAGGCACCACCCCTTTTTTAAAGAGAGGCTTATATGCTTCTCTTCCTCAAATATTAATGTACTCAAAGCTAGATAACAATAACAAAAAACCCTAAAAATTCTTATGAAAAACACACTTACCTTAGTTCTATAAAACAGTCTTGCATCTTCCCTAATATCACACTTAACATGCTTTTCCAAAGCCCCACAGAGGTGCACGAAGTGTTTCTGTGCAAAACAAACATGAGGGATGAAAACAACTCTGAAGCATTGCAAATTAACAAAAAGGAGATGATGCCGTTAGAATATCACTTAAAATCTACACATACACATACAAATATATATATATATTTATAAATATATCTACACATATACATATATATATTTATAAAATAGACCACCCAGCCATAAAAAGAATGAGATCTCACAATGTGAGTAAAGGATGAATCTACAGAGTATTATGCCAAGTGAAATAAATCAGACAGAAACCAACAAATACCACATGATTTCACTTACATGTGAAACCTAAAAAGAAGAAAATGAATAAACAAACAAAAAGTAGAAAGAGTTCTATAAATACAGAGAACAAACTGATAGTTGCGGTGGGGGGGCGGGCAGTGAGGGAATGGACAAAATGGCTGCAGGGCACTGGGAGATACTGGAGTATCTGGAGTATGGAATGAGTAAGACATGGGGATAAAGGGTACAGCACAGTGAATACAGTCACTGGTGTTCGAACAGCACGGTACGGGAGCGGTATGGAAGATGGGAGCTGTATGCTAGATGGCAGCTACACTTGCAGTGAGCACAGTATAATGTATAAACCTGCTGAATCACTATGTTGTACACCTGAAACTAATTAACACTGGTGTTTACCTAAAAAAAAAAAAACAAACCAGAAAGCAAAACAAACAACAAAACCTAAGAAAACCCCATATGAACCAGTGTTATGTCCTTTTCACAATGACTAAGGATACCAAGTTTTTTGTTTGTTTGTTTGTTTGTTTTTTTTTAAGATTTTATTTATTTGACAGAGAGAAACACAGCCAGAGAGGGAACACAAGCAGGGGGAGCGAGAGAGGGAGAAGCAGGCCTCCCGCTGAGCAGGGAGCCCGATGTGGGACTCGATCCCGGATCTCCGGGATCATGACCTGAGCCGAAGGCAGTCGCTTAACCAACTGAGCCACCCAGGCGCCCCAGGATACCAAGTTTTAAAACAGATTGGAATACTTCCAGTATGAAACATGATGACTTAAACAAGAACTTTCCCCAGAAGTTATGGATTATGGTAGTATGGGAAGGATAGAATAATTCAAAATGAAAATCTTAACATGGGGAGATAATTAAGAAATTCATATGTAAAGTACCCTGACTTACCATCAATTTAATTTTGAAGGCGGATATTACTTCTAAAGGAAAAAAAAAGTGTAGTGGGAGAAGAGGTGGGAAAAAACCAGCTAAAAGCTGGCCCATTTGGTGACCTTGGTATCTTATTAATATAGTACATTATTGGCAAGTAATGATGATTAAATTATACTCCAAAAAACAGAACTAACATGTGCAGACAAATAATTCTTGCGAATGATATGACTGCAAAGTTACTATTACTTCCCTCTTTCCAGTGTACACTGGGATTTCTATACCAAACCCAAAGTTAACCTTTACAAAGTTTTCTTCTATATAAAGAACATTCATTCATTCCATCAATAGTGACACTTAATTACAAACAAAAAACACTAAAAACTACCTACCCGTTGTCCAGAAGAAAAAGAATGAGAACAACTAACTTCACCAACTAAATGAAGAAGAATGTAGGTCAGGTAATATGCCTATTAGAGAAATAAAACAAACGCCCATAAATTAGCCAGCACAGATATCATCCTAGTTTACACATTAGGACAGCTGCCCAGGAAGGATTAAAGAATTTGCTAAAGCTAACTGAGCTGGTAAGTAGGGAAAAGCCTAGCATTTAGCCTAGGCTTTCTGACTTCTAACTCAACTGCATTCCTTTTACCATCTCATAACTGCCCTAGTAAAGGAGTACCAAAATACTCCCAATATTGAATGACCAACAACCATCCTTTTACCTCAGTTCTCAATTCTCAAGGTTACTTAAGAATTTCATAACAGAAATAAGCAAAAAATATCATTCACTTTATAACTGTGTTTGCTAGAATGTATCTAAGTCTCAAAATCCAGAAATGCCTATGCTATCAGCCTGTTATCAGGAAACTGGCATCAGCTATACTCAAATGCACTCTTTTTTTTTTAAAAAAAGATTTTATTTATTTGACAGAGAGAAACACAGCCAGAGAGGGAACACAAGCAGGGGGAGAGAGAGAGGGAGAAGCAGGCTTCCCACCGAGCAGGGAGCCCGATGTGGGACTCGATCCCGGGTCTCTGGGTTCATGACCTGAGCCAAAGGCAGTCGCTTGACCAACTGAACCACCCAGGGGCCCCAAATGTACTCTTTTGAGATGATCTAGCCCTGGATACCTGTTTTTCGAGTTCCAAATGAAGACTATCATCAATAGTGCCATTTGGCTGTTCAGCCCTTTTCTTCAAGACCATTTTCTTCAACAAATCAGAAGGCTTCATTCGCACAAGATAGCGATGTAGGACTGATATCTATCAACAGATAGAGGAGAAACTCAACAACATTAAGTAATACAGGTGTTCTTTCTTAGTCTACTTTTTTTTTAGTGGTCCTTTGTTCATTTTGCCTTCTCTAATTTTGCCCCTTTAGCTTTCTTTATAGTCCAGTGATACCCAATTCTTTACTTAAAAGTCCTCTTTTGCTTAAAAGGGATTTTAAATTAAATGGTTCAATACTTAAAATGGAGGATAAAAGCTCGAGGAAGAGACCAAAAGGCATTACAATAAAGGCCAAACAGAATGCTTTCTCCCTATGAGGAGAAGTCACTGAATTCTAAAAAGAATACTCTTTTGATGAAAGGACCAGTGAAAGGACTGACAGTCCCCATATATCTGGAATCAAGCCTACCTGAGCTCTACTAACGAAACCAGTTGCCCCTTTCAATCTCTCTGTCCTACAGCACCCTGCACATACTTCTATCACTGTTCTTACTACACTGAACTACAATGGTAGTTATTTTGTTTCAACCTAGATTATGTTTTCAAGAGCAGAGTCTCTAATTTCATTTTCTTATTCCTAGGACCTAATAGAGAATAGAGCATCTTGTACTGAATTGCAATTCACACAAGAACACATCTAGACCACATCTGGATGTTGTTGAGTTTTAAAATTCCAATGATGTGTAGCCTCTGTAGCTCCCTTAGTGTTATTAATGTTTGTAGAAAGCTTTCGGGACCTTTCAGTGGAGCTTCTGTTAGACATATTTAAAACCCACTCATCTATACATGATGTATTTACTACTAAACAATTACTACAGGACAACCATGTTTAAGCTCTATAGTTTAAGGACTATTTAATATTAAAACAGGTACAGAGGCAATTAATGTACAATAGTCCTGCAAGTTCTAATCTTGTGATAAAACTGCTAATCTTGATAGTCATAGAAATAATCCTATTTATATAGAACATTTTGATTTCACAGTATTTATACATTCATTTAACTGTCCACAACCAACCTATATGTTATTGAGTATGATATCATGTCCAGGTAATAGATCTCATTAGTTAAGTACCACTCTAAAGATAATATGAATAGTATTATGCTTGAGATCTAACTCTAGAACTTCTGACTTAAGAACCATCAATTTTCCTTACACCTCACTACCTTTCCCATTTATGAAAAGAAAACAAAAATGTTATTTATACCTGCAGATTACTGGCATTAGGGATATCCTCATGTTTCTCATCCAAAAGCTTTGAAATAATCACTAGGCTGAGGCATTGTCTTAGTTGCCTAAAATTAGAATTTAAAGGTATTTAGAATGCATTTTAATCAATTCTGTCTGAGAAGCAAATGAATGAGCCCAAAGTTCTTCTGACTGGAAACATAGCTAGTGTTTCAAGAAAAGACAGTGTAAGAACATATAAACTTTAACAGAATAGTAAAATTTTCATGTAAAATATTTGTACATAAAGTTAGAATTGCCTGAAACTCAGGCAAATCAGTAAGAGCCTTTATCTTTGGCCCTGCTGATTTACTGATAAAAAAATTTATTGCTTACATTTATGTTCACTGAAGTAAAAAAAAAAAAGGAGAAAAGCAAATTCATTCATTTTCATGATATGTGCCATCTGTATTAAGTTGTAAGTTAAAATTAAAGATCAAGAATATCACAAAATGATCTGGGTTAAGTATTAGAATCAGGCTGTCAATGCCTTTTCTCACACCCGACTATAAAATAAAAGACTGATCTAACAGTCAAGGAATGCTGAAAGGAAACAAAGGACCCAACATTATTTCATTAATGTAAATATAAATTTTTCTTAATGTTTAATTCTCATTTTTTTAAAGATTTTATTTATTTATTTGACATACAGATAGCAAGAGAGGGAACACAAGCAGGGAGAGTGGGAGAAGGAGAAGCAGGCTTCCTGCTGAGCAGGGAGCCTGATTCAGGGATTGATCCCAGGATGCTGGGATCATGACCTGAGCTGAAGGTAGATGCTTAACGACTGAGCCACCTAGGTGCCCCTAATTTTCAAT
The DNA here is from genome assembly GCA_004023965.1 of Spilogale gracilis. NCBI lineage: Eukaryota > Metazoa > Chordata > Mammalia > Carnivora > Mephitidae > Spilogale > Spilogale gracilis. The sequence goes on along the minus strand of PITA01002123.1, from coordinate 63,430 downwards.
TTTTAATACCTTCCACGTGATGTCCAGTTAGGGACCAGCTGTACCAACCACAGAAGATTGTGCGGATGATTAGACAGCTCATTTATGGCCAGACAGAGTTCAGGCACCTGAAAACAAAGAATGAGCAAGATTTTCAAACAGGTCAGTGGAACCAAATCATCCACATCCCTTCTTGCCTTATGGGGAGCATTATCACAAAAGGAGCACTTATTTTTAGAAACAGCATGAAGTCTAGAACCTGCCAAAATATACATGGTACACAGACTGTTTTATCTTCAACTGTGGAAGACACTGAACAGATATATTGATCAGAATTTCACTTGGCTTTCCTGTTTTGTTCTGTCATACCTATACCTACATCTAAACAGTCCTCCCTAGAAGACTACAAATATAATCTAAATAGATCTAATTTAAGATTTATTTATTTGAGAGAGCGAGCACGCACATGCTAATGGGGGGAGGGGCAAAGGGAGAGAAAATCCTTAACCAGATTCCCTGCTGAGTGTGGAGCCTGACTACAGGGCTCCATCCTAGGATCCTGGGATCATGACCTGAGCTGAAATCAAGAATCAGAGGCTTAACTGACTGAGCCACCCAGATGCCCCTAAAAAGTGCTAAATACAAATACCAGTTTCTAATGGTGTATAATGAGAACTACAGAAGATCATACATGTTCCTGACCTAGGATTTCTTGCATTTTAGGGATCCTCAACTATTTCAGTATTCAAAGTCTAACAAAATTGCTTCAAAATAATCTCTGAGTAAGGGTAACAGATGAGACAAGGTTTATTATGCCTTGTTAATTGCAGAAGCCGGGTGATAAGTACTCATGGGTTTATGATACTTGCCTAATTTTGCACGTTTGAAATTGTGCATCAAAAAAGGTTAAAAAATTAAGTCTTAAAAAACTAACAAAAATTATACATGTTTACCTCTAGTATGGCTATATGGGTTCAACTCAAATTTCTGTTGTATGTGTAACTTTACTTCATCATTTCATGTAGGTCTCTCCTCAAAGGTCACTTCGGAAGGGCATTCCCTGACTGTCTTATCTGAAACAGCAGAAGATTACTACCTTGCTATTCTCTATACGATGTCCCCCTTTATTTTAATTTGCAGCCCTTTTTTATAACTTGGCATGATAATATACATATGCTTTATTATTTAATCCTCTAACTACATAAAAATGCCATAAAAGCAATGGATTTATCTTTTTCCAGGGCTGTATCTCTAGCACTTACATTAATGCTTGATCCCCAGTAAATCCCCAATAAACATATACATTTTTTTCAGTTTTAGAAAAGATTCAGTTATCATAAATTTAATAGAGTTCCAACAAAGATAGTCCCTTCCTTAGTTTATTTTTCATCTGCCAGAGATCTTATATGAGCTTAGAAACTATTAATTCCATATGCATTATGAAAGTCAAATTGTGATGGTATACAAAAAACCAATATTAACACCAATACAAAAGCTTTAAGTATGTTTACCTTTGTGTTCCAATCTCTAATGTTTTTCATCAGATTTATCAGGAGGCTTTGAAAATCCACTAGAGGAATCTGTTTTAGCTGTTTCTCCAAACTCATTTTAAACAACATTAAAGTCAGCAACATTATTTCACGATCCTGGTAACCTTCTGGATGTATAGATGTACACAAGCCTAGAAACTGTGACAGAAGTACAGAAACAAAACAACTTAAGGAGACATATTTTATTTTTTAAAGACTGTATTTATTTATTTGACAGAGAGATAGAGAGAGAGCACAACAAGAGCAGCAAGCAAAGGTAGAAGGAGAAGCAGGCTCTTCACTGAGCTGGCAGCTGATCCCAGGACCCCAGGATCATGATGTTAGTTGAAAGCAGCCGCTTAACCAACCTAGCCACCCAGGTGCCCCAAGGAAATATTTTATTTGAAGAGTTTAAATTATAAAAGCTTTCTAACAAAAAATGCAAAAGAGAACTTATAGAAAACAAAATATCACATGTCTATAAAAATGAAGGCAAGAAATACTCATGTTAATAGTTGAATTAGGTGACAGGGTAAGTATTTTCTTTTCCAATTTTCATTATTGAGATTTCTTTAGTGGTTCAGTATCACTGACTTGATTCAGCCACTAAAAAGTTTTAGCACTGTTATTAATTCTTAATCACTAAGTTACAAGCAGTAGTTTTTTTCTCTTCATACATTCTAATTCTAAAAAATTACTGGTTCTAAAAAATATTGGTTTCTAAAAACTACTTGGTAAAGGTAAACATGAAACATTCCCTTTCACTCCTAATATTAAAACAAAAAATAAAAACAGCAAAACAACGTGTAATACAAAATATACTGCTAACAAATTTCAAAGATTGGAAATCATCTGGTAAAACACAGTGATTTTGTTTTAAAAACACTAACCAACAAAACTAAATGGTTCCTCTTCTGTGCTAAAGACATAAAAAAGAGGTTTTTCCCTACCTTAACCACATTTAAAATGTTGGTTTCAGGAAGAGTTGAAAAAATTGGCTTACAAGATGAATCTTCACTTCCTTCCCCACCCAGTGTCATCTGTGTTTCAGAACTATTGAAAAGTGAATAAAGCAATGTGAAATTAGGCACAAAATAATTATTTTAAGAAACATCAAACAATAAAAAAGCTTTGTTGAGGCATAATTTACATATAATAAAAGAAATATATCCATTTTAAGTTTTTTTTTTTTTTAAGATTTTATTTATTTGACAGTGAGAAATACAGGTAAAGAGGAACATGAGCAGGAGGAGTCAGAGAGGGAGAAACATGCTTCCCACCCAGCAGAGAGCCCGATGTGGGGCTCGATCCCAGGACCCTGGGATCATGACCTGAGCCAAAGGCAGACACTTAAGGACTGAGCCACGCAGGCGCCCCAAAAGTTATTTTCTTGAATAATTTTTTGAATAAATACTACCTTCATATGGTTAAAAATACTTCAAAAGGTATCAATCAAGGCACAGTATGCTGTGAAGAACTGTCCTCCATCTAGGCCTTTTGCCACTCATTTCCCTTTCCTACAATCACTACTAGTTTCAGTCCCCCCTTCCACAGGCATTTTATGTATATACAAATAAGTATGTATTTATTTGCCCCCCCTTTCATTTAAATGGCAGCACACTATATACTGTTGTGTACCTCTCTTTTTTCACTTAATATGTCTTGTACTTCCATAACTATATATGAAAAGCTGTCTTGCTTTTCAAGTCTTGCTTGGTAGTCTTATGTGCCTTCTTAGCTGTAAACCTCAGGGAAACTACTTAACCTTTCTGTGCCTGACTCGCCTGTAGAATCGGAATGAGAATACTATCTAACAGTTGTAGTGACCATTAAATGAAATGCTATATGTTAAGCCCTTAGAACTGTGCCTGGCACATAGTAAGCAATATGTAATCAGTAGTAGTTGTGATGATGATGATCAATGTACCATTATTTATTAATCTGTTCCATACAGGTAAGACTATCTTACTCTTATTTTTCTTTAAAGATTTAAGTTATTTGAGAGAGAGAGCGAGAGCAAGCACAAGTGTGTGTGTGGGGGGTGGTGGCAGAGGGAAAAGCAGGCTTCCCGCTGAGGAGGGAGCCCCAAGCAGGGCTCAATCCTAAGACCCTAGGATCATGAACTGAGCTGAAAGCAGATGCTTAACTGACTGAGCCACCCAGGCTCCCTGACTCTTAGAAAGTGTTTCAATGGGAGAGGGAGGTTATATTTTGGTGAGCAGACACTGAGGTTGGAGGTGAGGGATCAGTATGAGGAAGAGCCAATGCAATGATGACTAAAACGGAGGAACAGCAAGCTGATCAATTTGGGTAAAACAAAAGGTTTGCTAAACAGAATATAGGTCAAACTGTAAAGTCTTAAATACAAGGTGTAAAAGGCTTGAGAACAGAGGAGAAAAAAGTTCAAAGCTATGCTTCATGAAAGGAATCCTCCAACAGTGAAAAGAATACTTTGGAGGTAAAAAGCCCCAGGAGAAGAGGAGGTTTTTTTTCCCCCAGGGGAGACATGAAAAGAGGATCTGAATTAGACTAACACTGGTAATAAAAAAGGAAAGAACAGCTGTGACATGAGCAGAGGAAGTAGAACACAGGGATGTGAGAACTGATGGAATGCAGAAGACAAAGAGGTTAACTGTGACTCAGATTTTAAGTCTGTACATCTAACAGAATAATGGTCAAGAAAAGAACTGCTCTACTATCCTTCAGCATCTTACTCCCCCTATCTGATATTCGAGAGCTTTTAAACATTTCATACACACCAACAAAAATGGTTAAGTTGCATGTCAGTCTTAGTGAAAAGTGAGTTGTGGTCATATCTCAGGATTCAGTCTTGTACTTATGTTGCTTAAACAGGCATTTCATCATGGTTCACTCATCCCTACACCGACTCCTTCTTGCTTTCCTGTGCTCATTGATGCCTACCACTATGCAGCAACAGTGACTATGGCCACCACCCTGCTGTAGTCACCAAACTTAACTGGGGCCAAGTCTTCAACTGGTAAGTAACCAGTTAAAAAAAAACTATTTTGCTAAATATCATTGGCATGTATTATGTCCTATGCATTCATTATATATCTTTATTTCACTATTTCCACTATAGTACTTGCTTTAACAGTGAAGACAAAGTCAAATCTGTTGCACAGAGCATACATCACCACATGTTACTGAATTCATTAAAGGTTCAATAATAAAATAATTAGTATTTTAACTTTTTAAATGTAGGTGGTTTGACTATTTTAGTAATGTTAGGGGGAAATGGCTGGGTTTTTTTTGATGGGCTGGAAAAGCATTATTTTCCCTATGTAAAGTGACAGAACATAGTCTTTATTTGAAAATTAGCTATTCAACATACTTTTAGATACAGATTACATCTGAGTAACAAGGGATCCTGTATGGATGGAAAGAGAACTAGAGAGGCGAGTTTGGCTTTGGTTACAGCAATAACAAGAATTTATCTTTTTCTCAGAAGTGAAGATGAGTAAATTCACATATTTAAGAACAATTTTAGGGCACCTGTGTGGCTCAGTTGGTTGAGGAACTGCCTTCAGCTCAGATCATGATCCCGAGGCCTAGGATCGAGGCCCACAACAGGTTCCCTGCTCGTGGGAAGCCTGCTTCTCCCTCTCTCACTCTCCCTGCTTGTGTTCCCTCTAGCTGTGTTTCTGTCAAATAAATAAATAAAATATTAAAAAAGAGAACAATTTTATTTCTGTGATCAGTTTATTCCTTTGTCCATTTTTCTAAGAGTTTACTGATCTTTTTATTAATTTGAAACTAAACCTTTATCTGTAACCAGAGTTGTTTCATTCATACAGATATGCATGAATTTGAAAAATTCATATAACTACATATCTGCCTCCCCACTCCCTTTTGAGGCTTTTCTTTTGACTTTGTGTTTAGTGATTACTGTCATGGCAAATTGTCTTTAATGTGGCCAAATAAGTTAATTTTCCTTTTAATGGCTTTGACTTGTTAGTTTCTTTCTTTTTTTTAAAGATTTTATTTATTTGGCAGAGAAAAACACAGCTAGAGAGGAAACACAAGCAGGGAGAGTGAGAGACGGAGATGTGGGGCTCGATCCTGGGATTCCAGGATCATGACTTGAGCGAAAGGCAGATGCTTAACAACTGAGCCACTCAGGAGCCCCTGGAGTGCTAGTTTCATACACAAAATCATTTTCCCCTTTTCTAGGATTATAAAAACCTGCTGGTTTCTTCTATTACTTCTATGGTTTCATTGTATGTATTTAAATCTTTGATCTATCAGTTTGAGGTATGGATGTAATTTTTTTTTTCAGATGGCTATCCAGCTTTCTAGATAGTGGATGGATAATACAAAATACTTAATAGCCTACTCTTTTTTTTTTTTAAAACATTTTATTTATTTATTTGACAGAGAGAGATCCCAAGTAGGTAAAGAGAGCAGAGGAAACAGGCTCCCTGCTGAGCAGGGAGCTGGATGCGGGCCTTGATCCCAGGACCCTGAGATCATGACCTGAGCTGAAGGCAGAGGCTTTAGCCCACTGAGCCACCCAGGCGCCGTAGCCTATTCTTTCATTTATGGAAATAGCATCTTTAACATTTACTAAGTATCTATATGTATTTGGTTCTATTTTGGACTTATTTTTTTCCACTGACAGAGCTTTGCACTTTGCATTTGTCCCATACTATTATCTGCTAAGGTCAGTCCTACCTCCTAACTCTTCTTTCTCAAAGCTTTTCTGGGTATTATTTTTTCCACATGACTTTAGAATCACTTATATATAATTCTCTGCTTTCCTACAAAATATCCCATTGACATTTCTTATTCAAATGTCATTAAGTTTATGGTTTAACTTCAGAAGCTCTAATCTATTTATATTATAATCTTGAATTTTCCTATCTGAGAGCATGATATGCTCTTCCATTTATTTAGGTCTTCTATTTTGTCTCTTCATAATGTTTATGCACACACACTCTCTCTTCCATTTGAGTTTACTTCTAGGTATTTCATATATCTTTTTTGCTGTTGTAAAGGAAGTCTTTTCTTCCAGTTTTTCTTTTTTTAAAAGATTTTATTTAAAAAAATTTTTAATGTAACCTCTACCCATAACGTGGGGCTCCAAACTCATGACCTTGTGATCAAGAGTAATATGCTCTACCAACTGAGCCAGCCAGGCACCCCCCAGTTTATCTTTTAAACTAGCTATAGTTCATGTATCTGAAGGTTACTAATTTCTCTCTTTTTTTTAAAAAAGATTTTATTTATTTATTTGACAGAGAGATCACAAGTAGGCAGAGAGGCAGGCAGAGAGAGAGGAGGAAGCAGGCTCCCTGCTGAGCAGAGAGCCCGATATGGGCCTCGATCCCAGGACCCTGAGATCATGAACCGAGCCGAAAGCAGAGGCCTTAACCCACTGAGCTACCCAGGCGCCCTCTCTTTTTAAACTTTGTACCCTAGCATCCATACCAACTTCTCTGTTTTTTGAAGATTTATTTTATTTATTTTACAGACAGTGAGAGAGACAGTGAGGGAGCAGGTGAGTGGGAGGAGGGGCAGAGGGAGAAGAGAGAGAGAAAGAATCTTAAGCAGACTCCTTGATGAGTGCAGAGCCTGATGTGGAGCTTGATGGCCTGAGCCGAAATCAAGAGTTGGCCACCCACCTGACCGAGCCTCCCAGATGTCCCACCCCTACCCTTTTAAGTAGGCTCCATGCCTAATGTAGGGCTTGAACTCACAACCTCAAAATCAAGAGTCACATGCTCTACTGACTGATTCCTCTTATTTCTTTTATTTGTTACAGTATTTTAGCTGACTTTTAGGCTTCTTCGCATACATTAACACACTTCTGCAAATAATGAAACTCACCAACTTATTTCCAGCTTTTATATCTCTTATTTTTTTCTCTTATCTAATTGTTTTTGGCCAGTACTGCCAACAAAATAATGCCAAATAATACCCACAAATAATGTTAAATAAGCAAGTAGTGTCAGATAATTTCAAGTAACAGGATGTCAAATAATGTTATTATTTTTTTGTGTGTGTATTTTTTATTTTTATTTTTTTAAGATTTTATTTATTTGACAGAGAGAAACACAGGCAGAGAGGGAACACAAGCAGGGGGAGTGCGAGAGGGAGGCCTCCTGCTGAGCAGGGAGCCCCATATGGTACTCGATCCCCGATCTCCGGGATCATGACCTGAGCCGAAGGCAGTCGCTTAACCAACTGAGCCACCCAGGCGCCCCATAGTTTTATTTTTTTAAAAAATTAAGTTTTAAATGTTTTTATTTCCTCCCTGTTAAACTTGATGACTTTCAGATTAAGATAGATATTAGAAATATATCTAATTCAAGATCCATTTAAAAAAAAATCCATTTCAACTTCAAGAGATTTAAAAAAAACAAGAATAGGTACTGAAATTATCAAATGAATATTGCCTGTTATCACATTACACATTATTTAAAATAATGTTTTGGGGAGTTAATTATGAAAATAAAACTTACACTAGACTGTCTTCATTAAAATCTGGCTGAAGATTTTCCAGAGGAAACAAAGATCTGAAATCAATCCCCATATTGAAAAACACAGTTGCTATATCAGATAATGATGGGATCCAAGGCCAAACTGGTGAATCACTGAAGGTATCTAGTTAACAGAAGAAAATATTTTATCCCAAATCCCAGGTTCACAAACACACAGTTGCAAGGTGACAGTCTGCATGTGAAACATGATTATAATGATTTTACAGAAATGGCATCTGGTAATATGTTAACAATATAGTTATTTAGAATGATCATACAGAAATTAGAGATTTTTAAGTAAATATGAAGGAAATGACATTTATGAAAGTATCTGACAGTGATGATGAATAAAAGGGTGTATGTAACTCAAGAAGTAACACACTTTGAAAAGACTGAAAATAACAATGGTAAAATACAACTACTCCTAACACAGGAAGATTTTACCATCTTCAGTGCTCATATAATCCCAATCCTCAAAACAAGTGAAAGATGTAAATCACAATGCTCATTTCATTATAAGGGATCTCAAAGGTGAGAAAACAATTGCTACATTTTTGTAGTAGACACTTTCAATCTCCTTAGTGCACAATCAGTACAATACTTGCACACCAATAAGCCAGGTAAAGTTAATTGGCTAAATAAATAACAAACTTGTAACTATTTCCACTTACCTAGGACAGTAACCCATACATTGGTAAATATTAGGTTAGGGCTGTCACTTGCAAGATCTTATACCTTTTTTCTCAATGCAATTAGAAAAATGCAGATACTCATTTTTGGTTGGACTTTCACGTTATTACTAAATATTTTAGATCACAAAAAGTAATTTTTTATTCTGTATTTCTGAATACTGTAAATGTTTAGCAATACGAAAGAGACTATATAGCCAGCAATAATTCATAATGCTAATCAGAGTAAATTTATATACTCACCATTTCTAATCGTTATTTCCATCAATGTACTTAAAATCTGCACAGACACAATACAGTCTGTATGTACCGACATCATCTGCCAAAGTAGATAAGAGTATTAAAAAAAAACAAAGAAAATGAGCATTTACTACTTGCCAGTCATATATAAGGATGTTTTATGTGTATTTTCTTGAATATGTATTTTATATGCATTTCAATATTTACAATAATCTTATGCAGTGCTAATACACTACACATGAGCAGATCGGCTGAGAGATTAAAATACTCTACCCAACATAATACATGAGGAGCTGGAACTTAAAATTCATGTCTGATTCTAAAATCAGGCCCTTTCCATGCTAACATGCTGTTTTTACAACTTTCATTTATCTTAGACAAATATAACATTTGAAAACTATCAAAAAATGCCTTTCTAGTTCATTTGTGCAACGAAATCCAAAAACCACAAAGGAAAAGGCTGCTAGTTGATCACAGGCAAAAAAATCAAACCACAAACTAATAAAAATATTTGAAAAAATATAAATATGCAAATATATCAATATACTATTTATTTTATTTATTTATTTGTCAGGGAGAGAGAGAGAAAGAACAAGCACGGGGAGTGACAGGCAGAGAGAGAAGCAGGCTCCAAGCTGAGCAGGGAGCCCGATGCGGGACTTGATCCCAGGACCTTGAGAGTTCATCCCCAGGACCGTGGGATGATGATCCAAGGCAAAGGCAGACGTCCAACCCACTGAACCACCCAGGCATCCCTATCAATATACTTTTAAAAAAAGATATTCAATATCACTAGTAATCAAAGAAATGCAAAGAGAAGTAACAAGCTATCATTAGCTTGTCAAGAGAAGCTTGACTTTTGGCGCCTAGGTGACTCAGTCTTAAAATCTTAAAAAAAAAAAAAAAAAAGAGAAGTTTGACTTTAAGATTGTTAATGTTCGGGCACCTGGGTGGCTCAGTGGGTTAAAGCCTCTGCCTTCGGCTCAGGTCATGATCTCAGGGTCCTGGGATCGAGGCCCGCGTCGGGCTCCCTTCTCAGCAGGGAGCCTGCTTCCTCCTCCCTCTCTGCCTGCCTGTGACCTGTCTGTCAAATAAATAAAACCTTTTAAAAAAGAAAACAACAACAACAAAAAACTACGGTAATAAATTAAAAAAAAAAAAGATTGTTAATGATCAAGAACATTGATAACACCAGTGTTCATGAGAGTACTAGGAAAAAAGGCAGCATGCCCAATATAATTTGCTAAATTTAAAAAGTAATTGGGTAATATTTATGCAGGTATTGTCCTTATACTTTGATCTAGTTAGCCTTTTTACATATAGAAATTTATATGCAGAGACACATAATTAAAATAATTTTACAAAACCATTTTTTGGGAACAAAATCTCAAGTTAAAAAATAAATTAAAAAAAAAAAATGGGCGCCTGGGCGGCTCAGTGTGTTAAAGCCTCTGCCTTCAGCTCAGGTCATGATCTCAGGGTACTGGGATGGAGGCCGCATTAGGCTTTCTGCTCAGCAGGGAGCCTGCTTCCTCCTCCCTCTCTGCCTGCCTGTGATCTGTCAAATAAATAAAATCTTTAAAAAAAATTAAGAAAAAATAAAACAGTGGTGCTTGGATGGCTCAGTCCATTAAGTGTCTGCCTTTAGTTCGGGTCATGGTCTTGGGGTCCTGGATCGAGCCCATTAGTGTAAAGACGGCTTCTCCCTCTCCTTCTGCAGCTCCCCCAGCTTGTGCTCTCTCTCCCCCTCAAATAAAATCATTTCTTAAAAGATTTTATTTATGTATTTGATAGAGAGATCACAAATAGGCAGGAAGGCAGGCAGAGAAAGAGGGGAAAGCAGGCTCCCTGCCGAGCAGAGAGCCTGGAGTGGAACTTGATCCCAGGACCTTGAGAGATCATGACCCGAGCTGAAGGCAGAGGCCTAACCCTCTGAGCCACTCAGACCCCCCAATAAAAGCTTTAAAAATATAAATAAACAGGGGTGCCTGGGTGGCTCAGTTGTTAAGGGTCTGCCTTCGGCTCAGGTCACCATCCCGGAGTCCCAGGATCGAGTCCCACATGGGGCTCCCTGCTCTGCTTCCCTGCAGGAAAGCCTGCTTCTCCCTCTCACTCGCCCTGCTTATGTTCCCTCTTTAGCTGTGTTTCTCTCTGTCAAGTAAATAAGTAAAATCTTAAAATATATATATATGTATATATAAACAAACAAACAAATAAATTTAAAAGAATCCTATGACGGCACCTGGGTGGCAGTTCAGTCAGTTAAGCATATGACTCTTGATTTTGACTCGCATCATGATCTTGGCGCTGAGAGATCAAGCCCTGTGTCAGGCTCCCTGCTCAGCAGGCAGTATGCTGGAGATTCTCCCTCTCTCCTTGCTTGCACTTGCCATGCACACTCTCTAATAAATAATTCTTAAAAAAAATAATCATATGACATACTGAAGGTAATTTTAAAGTGGTTTTGCGGGGGAAAACATTTATTTCCCTTTAGCTTTGGAGCTGTAGATTATGATTACAGTAAATTTAAATCTAAAATGTAAGGGAGAATAACCTAAACTCTGGTTTCAATCAGGCATATTTGTATCACTGTATGTTTGTATTTGCATCATTTTTATGTTTGTGCCATTTTCAAAATCAACCTGTCTGCTCTAATGTTTGTGTTTTGTTTTGCCACTAGGGGTCAGCACCATTTAAAGACACGTTGGAAACAGAACAAGTTTGGTAACAATCTCTTTTAGGCAGTAATGAATTCTAAGGTGGGCAACCCAGTGCCTGGAGATAAATAAATAAATGTGTAAAAAGGCATATAGAACAATCCGGGGGCGCCTGGGTGGCTCAGTTGGTTAAGTGACTGCCTTCGGCTCGGGTCATGATCCCGGAGACCCGGGATTGAGCCCCACATTGGGCTCCCTGCTCAGCAGGAGGCCTGCTTCTCCCTCTCTCACTCCCCCTGCTTGTGTTCCCTCTCTGGCTGTGTTTCTCTCTGTCAAATAAATAAAATCTTAAAAAAAAAAAGGTATATATAACAATCTGATGTCTATCAATTGAGACTGGGTTAAATAAAGCATAGTATAAGACAATAACAGAATATTATAAAGCCATTAAAAAAGCTGACAATGTATCTATACTGACGTGAAAATGATTTGGTTACCTGAAATAAACAAGTCATAAAACAGCACATATACTGTTTATATTGTCATACAGCTATCTATGTACATGCATAGAACAATCTAGACAACACTAAAATTTAATAACCCCTGGAAACTGGGATCACATTAAGCCTTTTTAAAAAATCTTTCCATTTTACTTGAACTTCTTACAATAAACATGAATTGCTTTTGAAAAAGTTTTTAGTCTATGGCCATAACACCCTGAATGTGCTCGATCTTGTCTGATCTTGGAAAAAGTTTTTAAAAAGTAGTAAAGTGTCCTAGTTTTACACTCATAAAATCAGGAAAATGCAAACATTTTAATTACTTTTTTTTTTTTTAAGATTTTATTTAATTGACAGAGAGAAACACAGCCAGAGAGGGAACACAAGCAGGGGGAGTGAGAGAGGGAGAAGCAGGCCTCCCGCCGAGCAGGGAGCCCAATGTGGGACTCGATCCCAGGTCTCCAGGATCATGACCTGAGCCGAAAGCAGTCGCCCAACAAACTGAGACACCCAGGCGCCCTAATTACTTTTTTTTTTTTTTAAAAAGATCTTATTTATTTGCGAGAGATAAAGTAAGAACGCATGAGAGGAGAGAAGGTCAGAGGGAGAAGCAGATTCCCCACAGAGCTGGGAGCCTGATGGAGGACTTGATCCTGGGACTCTGGGATCATGACCTTGAGCCAAAGGCAGTTGCCTAACCAACTGAGCCTCCTAGGTGTTCTTAATTACATTTTAACAAATTTACAAAAATGTTAGGACCACAGATTTCTTTCCTTTTTGATAGCTGAATATTCCATTGTGCAAGTGCATGTGTGTATACATCTCTTTTTTTTTAAAGATGAACTTTTTTTTTTAAAGATTTTATTTATTTATTTGACAGAAAGAAACACAGCCAGAGAGGGAACACAAGCAGGGGGAGTGAGAGAGGGAGAAGCAGGCTTCCCGCCGAGCAGGGAGCCCTATGCGGGGGCTTGATCCCGGGTCTCCGGGATCATGACCTGAGCTGAAAGCAGTCGCTTAACCAACTGAGCCACCCAGGTGCCCCTCTTTTTTTTTTTTTTTTTTTTAAAGATTTTATTTATTTATTTGACAGAGAGATCACAGGTAGGCAGAGAAACAGGCAGAGAGAGCGGAGGAAACAAGCTCCCTGCTGAGCAGAGGGCCCAATGCTGCAAAGAGCAGGAAGCCTGATGTGGGGCTTGATCCAGGGTCTCCAGGATCATGACCTAAACCGAAGGCAGACGCTCAACGACTGAGCCACCCAGCCGCCCCTATAATCAGGGTTTTAAAGGCTACAATGAGGACCCACCATCAACAAGATAAAAATTAATACAGATGGATGCAAAGTCTTACTTACAAGTTTAAGAAAAGATATTGCACAGTTAGAGAATAACAAAGTCCTGGCATGACAGCAGATGAAGTTTTAAATTGCAGTAACAGAAATGTCAGTGGATAGAAGGGAAAGAGTCTCACTGGAAAGTGCTATTTAGGGCGCCTGCGTGGCTCAGTGGGTTAAGCCTCTGCCTTCAGCTCAGGTCATGATCTCAGGGTCCTGGGATTGAGGCCCCCCACTGGGCTCTCTGCTCAGCAGGGAGCTTGCTTCCTCCTCTCTCTCTGCCTGCCTCTCTGCCTACTTGTGATCCCTCTCTGTGGCAAATAAATAAATAAAATCTTAAAAAAAAAAAAAGAAACTGCTGTTTGAAAGACCTTTTCTGAAGCATATGTCCATTTATGTGGAAAATACTTTAGGAGCTAAAGGTCATTCAGAAAGATGATCAGTAAAGGGACTAGATATTTAGTGACTGGAGAAAGTTTAGTGTTGGGGGGAGATGAGGGTCGTGACAGCTGTTTAAAAATAAATGGACTGTTAGATGCAGCATATTCTGGGAAGCTCTAGAAAAGATAATTAGTATTACTATATAAAAACCACAGGGAGGCAAGTTTTGATTTAATTAGGACTGTTTAAAAAAAAAAAAAAATTACTGAGGTCAAAGTAGCGAGCTCCTAACACTGGAAGTAAAAACTCCTGCCCCACAGTTTGCACCGCCTGCTATTTTCTCTACCTACAGTGCTCTTTTACCACATAGTGCCGAGGCTCACTCCATTACTTTTTTCTCAGATCTTTACCCAGACCTCACCTGACCAGTAAGGCCTGCGTCATTTTATATATATATATATATATATATATATATATATATATATATATAATATGAATACATATATATTCAAAAAAGCAAGCTTTTTTTGATACTTCTCTGTGTCTACCCTAGTCTACTATTTCTTCCTAGCACTTACTATCTAATATATCTCTAAATATGTATTCACATACATACCCAAGTATTATCTCTTCTATAGTACTAGAATGTGGCTTTCATGAGATCAGAAATGTGGATTTTTTTTTTTATTGCTGTTCTCGCCAGTACCTGGCACAGCTGGCACTCAAAAAAATGCCAGCTATATGAAGAAAATGAATAAAAGGCTCTACTGGAATACCTAGTTTATACCAAATATGAGATTGTTTGAAATGCTATCTTAAAGCCCAGAATAGAAACTCATGTTTTTCCCACTTCTCACTTCATACAATATTCATATTTTTAATAGTCTTATTTTTTGATACCACTGATATTTATAAGTTACCATGCAGATAACGTTTAGGTAATTAAGTGGATTTAAAAAAGTTTTTTTTTTTTAAAAGATTTTATTTATTTATTTGGCAGAGAGAGAGATCACAAGTAGGTAGAGAGGCAGGCAGAGAGAGAGGAGGAAGCAGGCTCCCGCTAAGCAGAGAGCCCGATGTGGGCCTCGATCCCAGGACCCTGAGATCATGACCTGAGCTAAAGGCAGAGGCTCAACCCACTGAGCCACCTAGGCGTGCAAGTGGATTTAAAAATTAAACATTATTGGGGAAAAGAAGTATTTGGTTGCAGATACACACACGCACGCACACACACACACAAATGGGAAAATAGTATACGTCAAATCCTAAAAAGAAATATAAAATTGGGAGAAAAAAATATTGTAAAAAACCCCATAAAGCCTCCTTTCTCCTCCTCTCCCCAAAAAAGAGGTAACGTGAGAATGAGAAGAACTCTTCTAAAACTAACCATGACAGTGATTTACCAGTGGGATGAGATGTCTTGGACACAATTAACTTTACTATCCTGCACACAAACTGCATTAGCATTCCCTTTATAATCTTTCACGAGGACTCTTTTTGCCTGACTTTAACCCACTGAAATCATGGGTTTGATGTGCTATTTTTTTTCTCTAGTAATGTGCAAATATGATTATTTTTTGTCTTTGACTAGGAAATGCAGTAGGACACAACTATACTCCCCAAACATTTCTCTTACCCGAAACAGCCACTTTAACACAGGGACAGGACACTGGACATAGTGATAAGCAGAGGTAAGAAAGCCTTGTGTTGTCAAAAAAATCTGATCTGTTTTTCCTGATCTGAAAAAATAAAGTGAAATCAATGACTGTTACACTTTCATGGTAAGAAACTTCTACCACCACATCTGACACAATCAGGGAAAGGAGCAAGCACACCATCCTCAGTCCTTGGAGGTGGACTCTACTCCAATATGGATGGGTTACTCATAAAGGAAATTCAAGTGATGGCCTAAAGCTTATCCAGTCTGTTGGCCTGTCTCCAGATTTATCTGGTGGATAAATTTACATTAGCTGGCAGTGTTGAGAAGGCTCCTATTAAGTCTCAGGGCATTCTCTGCTTTTTCCAGCTTGTGTTTGTACTTCCATAAAACTCAGCACCAAAATTAATGTGATGTCTCTGGATCGGAGATATCATGTACTAAGAGAATGAGACCAACTTGGGCACTGTGGTATAGACTGCTAGTTGCCCATCCCAATATCTATTCTTGCCTTTCCTCTTGGCGACTGAATGGCCGACACTGGTTCTGCCTAAAATAAAAACCATTTCCCAGCCTTCCTTGTAAAAGGTGTGGTCATGCTGACCAAGGTCTACCCAACTAGCCATAAGTAGAAATATGTGGGATTTCTGGGAATTTGAATTTAAAGGGCTGGAGTACCAGTAGCACCTGAAACAACCAGGTGCTTAGGATGGTGGAGAAGAAAGACTATATGGTGAAACACTAGCCCTGGACTTCCTACCTGTGAACTTCTTTCACATAAGAAAGAAATATATTTCTTGTTTTAAGCCCCTATTATTTTGACAGTCGCTATTATTATATGCTGATCTTAATCCGAACTAATAAAGGCAAGTGATATGCCAAGCAACTATCTTACACTGCTTCCTCCAATTAAATAATAAACACAAAAAGTAATAGTAATAAGGATTAGGAAACCGAAGAGGTCTTAATAGAAATTAACCTTTTAGAAGACTATGTCAGCTAGAAATCTTTTCGGGTAATTTTTATATAGGAAAAAGTAAAATGTTTTTCTATTTTTCTACTTACTTAAGAATAAGCTTTTCTACAGCGCTCTGTCCTATAAAACCAGAGTCTCTTAAATCCAAGGTATACTGATTGAAAATTTTTCCGGAATTGAGGAAATTAAATATTTCTTCACCTGGGTGATGATCAGGAATAGCATCAATTGTAACTGAAAATTTCTTTAGAAATTCCCTGGAATAAAAAAAGTTATTGAATACCAAATAGTTATATTCCATGTGGTTTTGTGTTTAAAGGCCAGGTGCAAAGAAAACTTTTCTTAGGACCAATGTTAACTCCAGATAAAAAGACTAGCATGAGAACAAGTGTTTTGTTCCTCCCACTTTTTGCTCATAGTTCACCCAAAGCCACTAAATGGGTCTACGTGAAAAGAAACAATAACCAGGAGAAAAAAGATGTAACTTGGCCTTAACATTTGTCCTTCAAATCCATCACAGATAGATTAGAAAACCATCACAGATTATTCATTAAGTACATAACCATCAGTGGCTCATTTACTTCACAAGAACAAAATTAAAATATATAAACTTAAGAGGGTATACATTATGAAAAATGCTGTACCTGTGCTCTTCTAAGAGGCCATCCTCATCATCTGTACTGTCTTGATCTCCAATTCTGATGGGGGATTTAATACCTCGGCCCTGCCTTATGTCTTCCTGTAGTTGCTTCTGCAATTCATCTAGCCTGCGAATTGAAAGAATGTTATAGAAAATGATTTACTCTAAAATAACCTTTATGTCTAAAAGCAGCACCAAAAAAACAAAGCAACCCCCCCAAACCCAATCTCATTATTATTATTATTATTTTTTAAAGATTTTATATTTATTTGACAGCGAGAAACACAGCGAGAGAAGGAACACAAGCAGGGGGGGCGAGAGAGGGAGAAGCAGGCTTCCCGCCGAGCAGGGAGCCCGATGTGGGACTCGATCCCGGGTCTCCAGGATCATGACCTGAGCCGAAGGCAGTCGCTTAACCAACTGAGCCACCCAGGCGTCCCACCAATCTCTTATTATTAATAAGTACTTTGTTATATGACAAATTTTGTTGCACTACAGGTCAAATTATGTCTTCCCAAACTTCATGATGTATAACGGACTTTTACCCAGCTACCGGTATGATATTAGAATAGTGTTCCTTCACATAAAAGACTTGAATGTTTCTTTATAGCTAGGACTTCAAGAATGAGATCCAAATCATTTAGAGAAAGGGGAAGGAAAAATGGCAAGGAATAATTTGATTATCCCCTTGAATCTTTAATGCTCATTTGACTTCCAGCAGACCAACAAACTGATAATGTTAATTAGGCTTTCTAGCAGCAGTAGTCATTATCATTGTCATCATCATTATTATCATCACAATACCTAACACTGAGCCCTTACTATGGGACAGGCACTATACTGAGAACTTTGCGTATTAAATCTTTCAACCCTCACAAGAATCCCCTGTGGTAGTTTATTATTACCCATTTTACACATGAGGAAACAGACATTAGGGATGCTAACTTGCTCAAGCTCACAATGCAAGAAGATGGGATTCAAAGCCAGAGAGTCTACCTCTGGAGCCCTTGCTTACACCGCTTGCCAAGATTACTTACTCTAACCAAGGTCCTTATTCCTAGTTCCAGCCCCACAGTAGATGAGTATAATACAACAGTAAGTGACCGGTAAATGTACTGCTCTATCAATACAGAAAAGAGTCAATAATCAGATCAAACTAGCACCCCTGCCTCTGGTCTGTGCAATGTTCATTTTAAACAAACAATTTTAGATGTGAAATTACAAATCACATGAATTCATGAAATGTTTGAAGAATTTTATAATAGAGACAATTTCTCTAAATTTAGAAAGGGGAACAACAACACTTCTGACTAATTGTATTTCCTATGGTTAGCTAACTCGTCTATCAAGTTTGAGAAACATATATACCAATTTCAAGTCATCTGAGGTTTATTTGAGGGAGAGAGAGCACGAGCAAGGGGACTGGCAGAGGGAGAGGGACAAAGAGACTCCCTGCTCAGAGGAGCCCAAGGTGGGGCCTGATCCAATCCCAGGACCCTGAGATCATGACCTAAAGCAAAGCCAGATGCTTAACCAACTGAGCCACCCAGGAGCCCCAAGTCAGTTGAGCTTTTAGTGAAGTTCTGTGGGCTAGTTTTGAGGATATTCCTTAAATAAGGAAGATACTTTTCCCCTCATTAGCAAAAGCAGTTTACAATCAGTAACACAAATTTTATTAAGTCCATTATGATCAAACTTTTTGATTTCTGTGTGTGTGTGAGACAGAGAGAGCCAGAGACAGAAAGAGAAACATAATTCTAAACTTCTTCCTTAAGAGTAACTCGATGTAGAAATGCTGTGTGTGGCTATGCTGGCTTCAAAATCTGGACTACATGAACATAAGAATGTCTACAATTCTATGCAAACAAAAACCCTCAAACAACTCAATTAAAAAATGGGCAAGAGGCACCTGGATGGCTCAGTTGATTAAATGTCTTCGGCTTAGGGGCGCCTGGGTGGCTCAGTTGGTTAAGCGACTGCCTTCGGCTCAGGTCATGATCCCAGAGACCCGGGATCGAGTCCCACGTCGGGCTCCCTGCTCGGCAGGAAGCCTGCTTCTCCCTCTCTCACTCCCCCCGCTTGTGTTCCCTCTCTACCTCTGTTTTTCCCTGTCAAATAAATAAATAAAATATTTTAAAAAAAAAATAAATAAAAATAAATGTCTTCGGCTTAGGTCATGATCCTGGGGTCGTGGAATTGAGCCCCACATCAGGCTCCCTGCTCAGCAGGGGGTCTGTTTCTCCTTCTTGTGTTCGTTCTCTCTCAATCAATAAAATCTTACCAAAAAAAAAAGGGGGGGGGGCAAGGACCTGAACAGCCATTTCTCCAAAGAAGCTATACAAATGGCTGCAACAAGGACATGAAAAGATGCTCGATATCATTAGTTATTAGGAAAGTGAAAATCAAAACCATAATGAGGTACCACTTCATACTCAGTAGGATGGCTATTATCAAAAAACCAGAAAATAATCAAGTGTTGGTGAGGATGTGCAAAAACTGGAATCCTCGTGCACTGCTAGCGGGAATATAAAATGGTGCAGCCACTATGGAAAACAGTACAGCAGCTCCTCAAAAAATTATGTATGGAATCACTGTATGATCCAACAATTCCACTTCTGGGTATATATCCAACCCCTAAGAATTGAGTGGGGACTTAGAAGAGATGTTTATACACCCATGTTCACAGCTGCAATACTTCCAACAGCCAAAAAACAGAAGCAACCAAAGTGTCCATCAAAAGATAAATGGATAAATAAAGTGTGATATATACATACGAGTATTATTCAGCCTTAAAAAGGAAGGAAATTCTGACACATGCTACAAAATGGACAAACCTTGAAGACACTATGCTAAGTGAAATAAGGCGGTATAAATGGATGAATACTGTATGACTTCATTTATATGAGGTACCTAGAATAGTTAACTTCATAGAGATAGAAAGTAGAAGGGTAATTGCCAAGGGCTGGGGGAGGAGGAAGATGGGAAGTTATTATTTAATGAGTATGGAATTTCAGTTAGGGAAGCTGAAAGAAGTTCTGAAGATGGATGGTGGTGATGGTTGCACAACAACGTGAATGTATGTAATGCCACTGAACCGCACATTTAAAAAGGATTAGAATGGTAAATTAAATTCTATATATTTTATCACAATAAAAAAATACACACAAAAAATTATTTTGATGAAGAACTGCAGCTACCAGTTAAAATTCTGGTTGTGGCAAGCAGAAAGGAATTTGCATTATTACAGTAATGCAGTAAACCATAAAAACCAGATCTTCTGACCCAGCCTGTGAACAAGAATGCTTTCTTTCTTTTTTTTTTTTTAAGATTTTATTTATTTGACAAAGAGAAACAGAGCCAGAGAGGGGGCACAGGCAGGGGGAGTGAGAGAGGGAGAAGCAGAGCTTCCCACCGAGCAGGGAACCTAATGTGGGGCTCGATCCTGGGTCTCTGGGATCATGACCTGAGCCGAAGGCAGTCGCTCAACCAACTGAGCCACCCAGGCGCCCCTAGAATGCTTTATTTCTAACAAAGTTGACAGTAAAACTGTTATAGTAGTATTAGCACAAAATGCATGCTAATTTCTCATAATTCTTTTTTTTTTTTTTTAAGATTTTATTTATTTATTTGACAGAAACACAGTTAGAGAGGGAACACAAGCAGAGGGACTGAGAGAGGGAGAAGCAAGCTTCCCACCGAGCAGGAAGCCCGATGTGGGGCTCGATCCTGGGTCTCCAGGATCGTGACCTGAGCCGAAAGCAGTCGCTTAACCGCCTGAGCCACCCAGGCGCCCCATAATTTCTCATAATTCTTAAAGGAAAATTAAAAGCCAGCCATATAAACAACAGTGTGTTTCATTTAGCAAGATAGTCATGATGCTAACTGACCTTTGAGTGTCTTCCATCTCCTTCACAAGACGTTCTAAAGTATTTGTATATGTTCCACTGTGAACACGTTCCTAAAACAAGAAGAAAATTTAGGGATACTTTATAACATATCTTAGTACAAGAATTGGGATGATTTAAGTTATTCAGAGTACTAAAGAATATTTTCTATTTCAAAAACCTAGGCCAGGAGGAGATCTTTCTTAGAGAATTTTTACCATCATGCTTTAAATCTAGTATTTTGTACTGCAGGCAATTTGATTTTACCATTTATTAGGAAAGGCACTACTTATAAAACCCTGCCAGCGTTAGGAACTGACTGTAAACACCCAAGGGCTCCATGGCTACCTTGTCTGTATTTTAAATTCTACTTTAATGGAATCAAACTAAGTTTTAGGTGTTACCATGGACCATTAACACCTTCCCCACCAAATTTTACAGACATATGAGAATTTAATGCAGCTTATTCCCAAGATAGAATGAAGCACTTTATAAATAAAATTGCACACCACAATTAACAACATTTCTACACTCTACCTTCATTTACAGCAGTGGTCTCCAAAGCAGGGGGTGTGCAAGGTGATCCATTGGGGTGCAGGAAGAAAATAATAGAACTTCTATTTATATGGAACTTCTATAGAAACTCCAGTAGAACTTAGTCTATAGTAACTTCTATATAACCTGTATAGGAAAATACTTTTTTCTTCTTCCTTTTAAATTCTGTTTTTGCATATGCTATAGAAAGTACACAGTAGTATAGTTGTACATGTATATAATCTATAAGTATACATATATATTGGAGTACATGCTTAAAAATATTTTACTAATAGAAGTGTGTGATCAAAAAGTTTGGAGACCACTGATTTACAGTAATAAAACTAAAGATATGGGAAACCCATTAAGCAAACAAGAACTATACCACTTTCAGTCCGATTATGAATCATAACAATTACTAAGTTTTCAAATAGTCCTAGCAATTTATCCCTCTTTCACTAATCAATCCAACTTTCCCTCTTCAAGTAAAGATAAATGTCATAGAACTACTTACTGTATAGTCTGATGGCTGAGATCTAAGCCCCTTGGAAAGAGCAGGAGGCTTTCCTGTAGTTGCAGGAGTCTGATTGAAGTTCAAGGCCATTATTTCGTCCAGTGATTTTAATGTTTCCTCTTCCTCATCACTGTCTAGGTTGTAACCTAAACTTTCTTCATCACTATCAAAATCACCCCTTAGTTTTCTTTTCAGTGCACTGCTACCTGCATTGGAATTTCCTGAACTCTCTTTATCTGACGGGGCTTTATCTGAAGGTGCTGCAGGGCTTGGGATGCATGGCACAACTTCCAAAGCAGCGGGGGGAGACTTTGTAGGAGTGCCATATTCTGAACGCAAAGATCCCCCAGAAATTTTCCCTGAAGATACATTAGAATCAGCTTTATCAGTCTTAGCTTTGTGTTCCTTGTGTTTGGAGGACTCTGTAGAATGCCCAGAACATTCTTTAGATGAGGAACGCTCTTTTTCTTTTTTAGGAACAGGAAGAGTGCAATTTTTAGCATTTAATGGTACTCGGGAGGAACCAGCACTTGGCACATGGGAAAGTAAAGGTAGAAATTTTGTCTCCTTTGATGCCACCGAGCTAGCAGTTTTATTTTTCTGAAGGTTGCCAGCTTTTTTAACTGAAGACTTTTCCTGAGTTAAAGGTAAGTGGGGTTTCTGCATCTTAGTCTCTTTGGTACTTGCCACACGGATTTGGTCACTATTCCTGGAAGAATGGTGGCCGGAATTTGAAGGTGCCAAGCCTCCAGAGGAGCGATCAATTTCTTCACTGGGTTCCTTGGATATATCTTCCAAGCGCAATACATCCCCAGGTGTCTTCAGTGCAATATGTTTTATAAATTTCTCTCTCTGATGTGGTCCATCAGGACGCTTCTCAAGGAAGGACTCTTTTACTTTTGGCATTATAGATTCTCTTGTGCTTTTCAGATCTGAGTCCACAGAGTTCCTTTTTCTTTTGTCAGGGAACTTATTCTGCTTAGATCCTGCTAAAATTTAATTTTTGCCAGATTAGTAAATAGTATATCTTCCTATTTTAGTAAAGTTTATTTAGTGAGTTTCTAGAATACTCTGAAAAAAATGTCTAAATTGTAAAATTTTAGGCTAAGATCATTCAATATAGGTGGCATAAGGAAAAAGAGTTAGTACTACCATTTATTTATTAACTAATAAAATACTGGTATCCAAATTTAAAGCTAATGTCGATGCCCATTTTCATTCTAAAGCTATTAAAACTTTACTACCCAGGGCGCCTGGGTGGCTCAGTGAGTTTAAGCCTCTGCCTTCGGCTCAGGTCATGATCTCAGGGTCCTGGGATCGAGGCCGCATCAGGCTCCCTGCTGAGCAGAGAGCCTGCTTCCTCCTCTCTCTCTGCCTGCCTCTTTGCCTACTTGAGATCTCTCTCTC
Source organism: Spilogale gracilis (assembly GCA_004023965.1). Lineage (NCBI taxonomy): Eukaryota > Metazoa > Chordata > Mammalia > Carnivora > Mephitidae > Spilogale > Spilogale gracilis. The sequence continues at coordinate 40,007 of PITA01002123.1, read as the reverse complement.
TGTCAAATAAATAAATAAAATCTTAAAAAAAAAAAAAAAGTTTACTACCCAAGGTGCTGCTCCCCAAAACATAAAGAGTGCATGTCTATTATCATGGAAGGCAATTCCCTCAAAGTTCATATATTCCTATACCAAGGACTATCTGATTCCAGAAATGTAATACTTCTACATCTAAATTTACAGCACCTTAAAATATATATACAGTAACTAGTTGAAAGCAGACAAATTTTAATTTCCCAATAAAAAAAATCCACCCAAGTCTTTCTCCCCAGTGTTTAATTGTTTACTCCTTCCTGTGTATCCTTCTAGTCTTTAGCTGTGTTATGAGTTGTGGTTGAATTGTGGCTCCCAAGATGATATGTTGAGGGGTGCCTGGGTGGCTCAGTCGCTAAGTGTCTTACTAAAGCTGATTTTCCTAAACTTTGCTTATTTATAAAGTTTTCTCTCCTCCTGTTCCAGAATTGAAGACCCGAACAAATCAGAAATTCCTAAACAAATCAGAAATTTCTCATTTCTAGCTGTATATAAATTAACTTCTCTAGGAAACATGCAAAATATTAGAAATAAAAATATAAATGAAGGCAACTTCTTAAATCTACTTACAAAAATATACAAAAAAATTTTTTTTAAATTTTTAAAAAAGATTTTTATTTGTTTATTTATTTATCTATCTATTTGACAGAGAGAGCAATCACAAGTAGGCAGAGAGGCAGGCAGAGAGAGAGGAGGAAGCAGGCTCCCTGTTGAACAGAGAGCCTGCTGTGGGCCTCAATCCCAGGGCCCTGAGATCATGACCTGAGCCAAAGGCAGAGGCTTAAACTCACTGAGCCACCCAGGCGCCCTTTTTCTTTTTTTAAAAGATTTTATTTATTTATTTGACACACAGAGAGAGATCACGAGTAGGCAGACAGGCAGGCAGAGAGAGAGGAGGAAGCAGGCTCCCTGGTGAGCAGAGAGCCCGATGCAGGCCTCAATCCCAGGACCCTGAGATCATGACCTGAGCCGAAGGCAGAGGCTTTAACCCACTGAGCCACCCAGGCACCCTTTTTTTTTTTTTTTTTTTAAGATTTTATTTATTTATTTGAGAGAGAGAGAAAGCACGAGGGGGGAGGTGGTCAGGGATAGAAGGAGACTCCCTGCTAAGCAGGGAACCCGATGCAGACTAAACTGCAGGACTCCAGGATCATGACCTGAGCCAAAGGCAGACGCTTAACTGATTGAGGTACCTAGGCACCCAGAAAGCATCTTTTTAAAGCACTGATCAAAAACTGCAGTATGTGGAACTGTATAAATGAAACTACATTACAGTCACCACTGATGAAATCTGCAAACCTATGAACTGAAGAGAATTTTGATCTCAGTCATTACTAGAGGAGAAAAAAGCTGAAGAGCAACACCACCACCAGCAGCCCTTTATACTGGCAGAGCAAAATATTTTATACTAAAAATATTTTGTTCTTCCATTCACCTCACTGCAAATTGATCACTTTTTACTACAAATGTGTAATACAGTGGGTACAGGAACAATCTTGTGGCTGAGAAATTATTCTGTTTGTACTTCATACTGTCAAAATTCAATAAAATTTAATCACTAAAATCAACATTATAAAAATTTTAAAAACCACATAAAACTTCAAATTTATTCCTGTATCTAGAAGCTGCCTTTATCATGGTAAACTATGGTTTCAGCCGTGGCTAAATACTGATGTTACCACTTGAGATCACCTGGTCAAAATGCAATGCACCTCTAAAATATATAAAATATAGAGTTTCACATGAATCCTGAAGAACAAGGAGTCACATCTGTCTCTCTGTACCTCTGTTTTTTGTTTTTTTAAGAATTTATTTATTTGACAGAAACACAGCTAGAGAGGGAACACAAGCAGGGGGAGTGGGAGAGGGAGAATCAGACTTCCTACCAAGCACAAAGCCGGACCTCCGGGATCATGACCTGAGCCGAACGTAGCCGCTTAATGACTGAGCCACCCAGGTGCCCTATATCTCTGTTTTTTCATCTTTAAAAGTAATAATCTTATGAGGATGTGAAGATTAAATGAATTAAAAGCACATAGAACAGGGCATGGCACACAGTGAATAAATGGTGGCTATTACCATATGTCCACAGTGTATCTTACTGAGTGTGGAAATTTGTAAAATCCATTTTTCAAAGTCTGCAATCATGGCAGAAAAAATCTATTACACAAGAGTATTAACAGTTAATATTCCTGGGAGCCTTTCATTTTCTGTGTTATAAATTTCTGCAATGTTTGACTTTTACACTGTTCTATTTTCTAGTTAAGAAAAGATAAGGATACTTTAAGAATTACTGAATTAACAGTAGCTATTTGTTATGTATTTCCTCAACCAATAGATAGTAAAAGTACAAATTAATACTATGTAGGTGTCCTTGAAATTTGATATTAAAAAGGTTGTCTTTGTACTTGAAATATTGGGAATATTTGGATGTTGCTGTGGATGATCATTACAGTTTCAACCTCATACTAAGCATCTATAACACCAAGATCTCAGATAGTCCACAGTTCCAATAATAAAAGATTATATTTCTTATTATAGCCAAGATTCAGTAGTAGAACACTGAATACCAAAACGAGAAACATGTTGCTGGGAACTCTTGAAAGAGGCAAAGAAGTGAAGACAAACCACAGGTTATATACACTAATTCAAGGACTATTCTTTTTAAATATAATTTAACCAAATTCTTAACTAATCTCAGATATTCAATTTCCCTCTAGGAAGGAAATTGTATATTTAAACAAATCTGCTTTTAAAAAGTGCCACTGAGATAGAATATTATTTAAAAATTAATAAATTAATTTTGATTCTACCTGAGGCAGGTTCCCATGAATCAGAAGAGGATCTTTTCCTTGAGAAATGTCCATTTTCCTATCAGCAAAATGAGAAAAAATTAATTAGGAATCAGGACCAGTAAAGAATGTGAACTTTTCTTTATAATATTTAATCAAAGATTTCTAGACCAAACAAAGCAAGTACTTTTATTTGGAGATAAATTCAAACTTTTTTTTTCTATTTTATTTATGACAGAGAGAAACACAGCCAGAGAGGGAACACAAGCAGGGGGAGTGAAAGAGGGAGAAGCAGGCTTCCTGCCAAGCAGGGAGCCTGATGTGGGACTCGATCCCGGATCTCCGGGATCATGACCTGAGCCAAAGGCAGTCGCTTAACCAACTGAGCCACCCAGGCGCCCCTCAAACTTCTATAGTAAGACATTTTAGGGGCACCTGGGTGGCTCAGTTGGTTAAGCAACTGCCTTTGTGGCTCAGGTCATGATCCTAGGGTCCCTGCTCAGTGGGAAGTCTGCTTCTCGCTCTTCCTCTGCCCCGCCCCCTGCTTGTGTTCACTCTCTAATAAATAAAATCTTAAAAAAAAAAAACAACACTTTAAACTCTTAAGTTTTATAAAAATGAAGGTCATTTGTATGATAAAAATGTAAAAATGTCATAAAAATAAGTCAGTCTTCATAATGTAAATTTAGAGCTTTATATTAACTCAAGATTAATATTAAAGCACTGTATTGATACAGTGACAAGAATGGCCTTATGTACCCCACTGTACATTGCAGCAATGGCCACAATCGCCAAACTGTGGAAAGAGCCAAGGTGCCCTTCAACAGACAAATGGATAAAGATATGGTCCATATACACAATGGAATATTATGCCTCCATCAGAAAGGATGAATACCCAACTTTTGTAGCAACATAGACCAGACTGGAGATTATGCTGAGTGAAATAAGCCAAGCAGAGAAAGTCAAATATCATATGGTTTCACTTACTTGTAGAGCATAAGGAGTAATATGGAGGACAGTAGGAGATGGAAAGGAAATGTGAACTGGGGTAAATTAGGGAGGGGGATGAAACATGAGAGACTTTGGACTCAGAAACAATCTTGGAAGGGGGTGGGGTGGGGGGATGGGTGAGCCTGGTGGTGGGTATTGAGGGGACAAACTGCATGGAGCACTGGGTGTGGGGCATAAACAATGAATCTTGGAACACTGAAAAAATAAAATAATGTAATAAAAAAAGAAAAAACCAAAAAACAAGAAAATATAGCACTGTGTCATTATTTTGATAAAGAAACAGTAAGCCTAATATTTGCCAATTAAATGGACATAACTTGGGGCGGGTGGCTCAGTCATTAAGTGTCTACCTTTAGCTCAGGTCATGATCCCAGAGTCCTGGGATCAAGCCCCACATCAGGTTCCCTGCTCAGCGGGAAGCCTGCTTCTCCCTCTCCCACTCCCCATGCTTGTGTTCCCTCTCTCGCTGTGTCTCTCTCTGTCAAACAAATTTAAAAAAAAAATCTTAAAAAAAAAAAAAAAAACAAAATAAATGGATATGACTCAGGGGCGCCTTGGTGGCTGAGTCAGTTAAGCATCTGACTTTGGCTCAGGTCACCATCTCAAGGTCCTGGGATCCAGCCCTGCATCAGGTCCCCCACTGAGTGGGGAGTCTGCCTGTCCCCCTGCCCCTGCTTGTATTCTTTCTCTCAAATAAATAAAATCTCTGAAAATAATGAATATAATGGACTCTTCAATACTTCAGTTCAAGTACTGATGTACAACCAAAACTGCAATCTTGTAAGAATGGACCAAATGTTACTAATCTCTATAGATTGTTAGCAAATCTCATTGGTAAAGACACCAAACTCCTTGCAAACAAACCAGGAGTTTACAAATACATTTTCTAGCAACATACATGGCAACACTCTCCATTCCCGAAAATGTCATAGTTTGGTTTGCTTTTTTGGTCTATCTGGTTTTAAAATCTCATAGCATCTTATCAACATGGCCTTTTCTTGATATCTGGTCTTCCTTGATTTGCACTATATATAGAGAAGTTCTCTGAAATAGAGGCACTTGTCTTTCTAAGATAGAAGACCAGCTTTTATGCTTATCTAGGTTTGCTCTACTCTCAAGGGAGAATATGATGAAGTTAACATGTATTTGGATAGCTTTCTAAATATTATCATCTAAGTTGTCTAAGACCCATTCTCAGAATTATTTAGGACTTATATATAATCTAAAGCAGTGACTCTCAAAACTTTAAAGTACATCAGAATCATCTGGAAGACCTGTTAATTGAAGATTGCTGGTCTTACCTCCAATTTCTGGTTCAGTGAGTCTGGGGTGGGGCCTGACATTTTGCATTTCTAAGTTCCCAGCTGATGCTGATATTGTTAGTCTAGGGACCACATTTTGAGAACTGCTGTTCTAAAACATTTCCTGTTTTAGATTTTTCATTCCTTAAGTATCTCCCTTCAGCATGGCCTAATTTAAAAATGATACTTGCCTAAAAAAAGAATGCTTACTTTCTTAAAAAAGGTCTTTGTTCACAGTCTGAAAAAGTTAAGCTTAAGAAACACTACTGAGTCATATGGACAGTTGGGGGAAACAATGAAATTAGGTTTTAAACAAACTGTGTATCAGTATTCCTTAACAAAAGATACCAATATGATGTTAATAGTTATTAAATATTTTAGATTTAGCATGCTAAATAAAGTAGTAGCCAAGCTGATTCAGTATTACACATACCAGATTTGAAAGATTACTCTTTCCAGGTGTGGCGTCTTTCTGTTTACTTTGTTCCTGCCTTGATTTACATTTTCTCTCTATACTGGAGGGTTTTAAGGAAAGATTGCTTGCTTCTGAGAAAGAATTTTCTGAGTTGATTCTCTGCTCCATTTGCTCCCTTCTCAACTTCTTTAGTTCTCTTTCTCTGCAGTAAGAAGCTAATGACAACTGGAATTTAGCCCCCAGTGGACTTTCTCCTGGGTGGTGCCTGGATAGACTGCTCCTGCTGCTAAGACTTCTAGAGCTGTTCTTGAAGATGTCAGTTTCTGTCACTGTGGCCTGCTTTTTGGAATCTGTACTTGTCTTGTCTCGATCTCTATCATTCTTCTCCCTGCTATTTTCATGAATGTACAGTGACTTCCTTCTCTCTGGAGATCGATGTTTTTTCTTCACTGCCTTCATCTCCTTTGACAAGCAATATGGAGGAACATAGACTTTTGTAACTGCCTTTGGATACTTGGTGGCTATTGACACACAAGGCCGACGTGACTCATGCATACCACGATCTTTATGGTGCTCTTTAACACCTTTCATGAAAGCCTCTAAAATAGTGCTCTTTTCTGATGGCACCCTTTTGGGTTTAGATTTTTTGGGTGAAGATAGTTTCCTTTTAAACTGCTCTGTCCCAGTGATGGACAATCCACTTCCTCCATATTTGATGTCTGATTTTTGTGGAGAATCCAACATATGTCTGTCTGAACAGTCAATTAAAACACAAATTGCATGTTATTAAAAATAACACAAACTATTACATTTTGTATATTTATATAAATTAGTAATACTTAAAATACTAAGCTATCATAAAAATTTTCAAATCAGTATTTAGATGATGACACACATTTTACGGGGGGCATTAAGACATGGTTTATTTAATAACCTTATTTTCATAATGCTCCCTTTTGCTACATCTTGTAAACTCATATGGCTCTATTCATAAAATTTTACTGTACTAGAAAATTAAAATAGTATGCAATATGAACATTATTGACTGGAATATTTTAAATGTAGGAAAGAACAACAGCAAAAAGTTTCTTCATGATGTTTAGAACTTATCTTTGTAAGAAATATTGCACCTTCACTTTATTTTCAATTATGCTTACTCAAGTAAGAGCTTAGAGAAATTTAAAAATTGAATCCATCTCCCTCTTCAAAAGATCCTGTAAAAAATGCATTAATGGTATACATACCTTGTTTTGAAGCTGGCTTGAAGAAATCTATAATTGACTGCTTCCTGAAAATAAAAGCATAACTAATATGGTATCACATAAGCAAACATTAAAACCTCAATAATTCAGATTAAGGGGAGAATACTAGATTTATAGGATTAGACTGGCTCTCACTACCTGGTTTAATCAAGTTCTGACAATGACAATAATGTTTTGCTAAGCTGATTAAAAAAACCTTTCATTTTCAATGCAATTTACTATTTCCTATAGGAGCAAGCTTATAAATGCTCAATTGAGGTTTACATAATCTATAGTACTAAAATGGTAAGACTGGAGTACGGATCCAGGGAATAGACAGTGTGCTTCCTAAACATGAGGGGATCTGATCCTATTGCTTGGTATTTCCAGTGACTGGTACAAAATAATGCTCAATAGATGTCTGCTGAATGAATAATGGAGATATAAAAACTGAGTACAACCTGAATAGACTATGATAGTCAGTGATTGGGCCCAGCTGGGGAGGCAGCTGAGTTGAAGAGCATGCTGGCCAAAAGGCAGAAACGATCAAGTGCCAAGCTTGTACTACCTTCTTTATATACTACAGTAAGATGTTAACCTAAGTAACAGCAGTAATTAGAATGAGTCTTCAGAACTAGTGTTTCAAAATCTTATTTTTTACCTAAAAATTCTCAAGATGTTTACAAAAATAACACATTGGGGAAAACACAAGAGTAAAGGAAGAAAGAGAACAATCACAAAAACCAAATTGTTTTAATTTTTAAGGATTTCTGCACCTTTCTGCACAGTAACACAAAGTGAACCATTAACAAAATTTGTATTTGGACTGATGTACTTAGAGTTATTTTTCAGCTGCATAGAGGAATGTCATCATATGTAGAGCAAAAAATTAACTTCCTGGCAAAATTCTGCTAAAACGTATTCATTTTACTGAAAGAGAAGCAATACACTACTAGTTTCCCTAAACATTTATTCACTATGAGTATGGAATGCTCAGAGAAAATTCAAACAATCCAAGTCCCTTGTATGCTTCATAGGTCATGTTAGAAGAGCAACATCCTTCTTTAATGGTTTATTGAGTCCACAATGTTTGTGAAATGTTGGTGAAAAGCTAACTGGTTATGAAATGATTATGAGAGACAGACTAAGGAAGAATTTATGCATTTGTTTTCATAAAGCATAAAAAATTAATTCCTCAGGGGAGTAAATGAAGAAATGCCAGAGGTTCTGCAAATCGGGAAAGGACGATGCACTCCGTTACTGGTTGCAGAGAGAGATGAGAAAGGATTAAGAAGCAGCTAATTCAAAACAATACTAAAAAAGCCTTTACATTAATTACTAAGTTAACATCTTATCTTTCCTAAAATATTAGATCCCAGGCTCCTTTTCGAGTATATACCAGAGAAAACAATGGTTTTCGGTAAAACATACAAGGAATCTGTAAAATAACCATGAATGTAATTTTCAAGTAGAAACAGTTCTCTAATTTCATATGCACAGAAATGTCCATCAGTTATTTATAACTAGCTTTTTAAAAACTGTAACAGCTCACAAGCCCTTATCTGAAACTTCTGGGGTCATTTTTTTTTGTTTTTGAATTTTGAATTTACTGCATTTTAGAAAGGGGGCAACTCGGATGCATTACATAAAGCCCCCCAGTGGGGTCTGACACTGCACCACCAAAGCAAACACACCACCATTGCTCCAGCAGCGCTTACAAATATTCACACAATGCGATAAAGCCCATATATAGCCTTCCGTTAGCTCTAGTCAGGTTTGGCTGCCAAGTCAGAGGTGCCAAACTTACTGAAAACTTTTGATTTTCATAGCATTCTGGCTTTCCCAATCGAGATAAGGGATTGTGGACCTGTACCACAACATTAGAAGATAAACTTACTGTTAAACTTAAGTTACAAGCTTTTTAAAACTCAAAATAAAAAAGACAGTACCAAGTGCGTAGAGAATTTAAACATGTTTTATTGTCAGAGGATGTCAAAACTCCCCATCTTATTACATAGCTCCCACAAAATCTTCACAAAAAACCTAGCCTTTTAGGCGGAAAGTTACTGAAGGAAAAAACATATCACATTCCAAATCTGTATCAATTATCGTGCATACTGGACTATAAAGTAATCCGTGGAAGGGGTGCCCTCGTCACAGCGTACAAAATTTCACCTACAATTTAGAAAGATTTATACTGTTAAGATACTACGATCACTAGAACTGCAACGTACAAAAAAACCACCTAAATATGCACTAAGCAGATAGGGCCCCGGGTCCATCTATCGTAAAAGACAAAAATCACGGTCTACCTAAGGCGGGTTCTCCGTAGCCACCCAAGCTGAGGTCACTAGACCGAGAACTGCGTCCCAACTACAGAAAAGGAAACTCGAAGTCCCAGAAGCCCCCGCGCGGAGGCGGGGCAGGGGTTTGCCTGGCCCCGGAACGCCGAGGCCCGAGCTCGCGGAGGATGGCGGGAACTGAAAGAGCGGGCATCCGCAGTCCTCCCTCATACCCTTGCCCCCGCGACCCGGCCCCTTCTCCAGCCCTCTGCACGGTACCTGTCCCCAGGACTCTTTGTTCTCTTTCCCGCTGCAGCAGGGGCGGTACTACCGGGTCTCAGATGGCAGCGCGGGGGCGACGACCCCGGGGCTGGGGATGAGGGGAAACCTGGCCTAGCGGGCATGCAGCGCCTTGTCATGTCGGCGCCGCTGGCGACGGCGGCATGAGCTGTGGCTGGAGAAGTTGGGTGCGTGGTTGCCGTCTTGCTGCTGGGACTCGGGGAGGCTGTCGGAGCAGAGTTGGGCGGCGCCCCCTTCTCTCTTCATGGCGGTTCTCTCTCTTCGGAAGTGACTCCTGTGTGAGCGGGAAGGAACCTGAGAACCAACAGGGGGCGGGCCTTGCGTGAAGGGTCGCACTCTGACTGGCTGGCACGGCGGTCATTTCAGTAACGGCGCAATAGAAAGCCGCAGGCTCTCAGGAGAAGGCGGGGTTTCGAGAAGGGGGCGGGAGGTAGGAAAACTGCCTCCCCCTCCCCCGGTCACGTGCGCGGTGGAGGGGGAGAAGGAGCGCACAGTCGCATCCGGGCAGCGTCGGCCGCAGCAGGCACGCGGGGGCGGACAGGCGCGGGCCGCTGCGGGCGCTGCGGCAGCTGGCGACAGCCTCCTGGACGAAGGCGAGGGACGAGATTTGCAGACGCTAACCCGAGCCCGGCAGCTGCCTTCAGTGAGGGTGGCCAACGGTTGGGCTTCCTGTGTCATACAATTGTGCCTCAGAAATCCCCAGCTGTTCATGACATCGTCTCTAACATCTTAGGCCAAAGTGCCTTAATGCTGTCACCATTTCCTTGGTAATCTGCACTACCCGATCTGAAGACTTGTCCATTCTGTGAGAGTTCTTTATAAGTGGTGTGGATTTTTTTTCTCTTTTTTGAAGAAAGGGAAAAAAAACAACCCACTGACATAAAGGCTGTTTTTATTCCACAGAAGCATTTCGTTTCTCAGCTGCTGAAATGAGTTATCCATGAAGTCTGGGCAGCCAGAGTCCTCGGAGATTTTTGAAAGCAACGCAGGGTCAGCTTTCAATTACCCATGCTAAGTGTGGACAGCATAGATTAGTAAAAGCTGCCAGCACTCTCCAGTCCTTCTTTGTAAGGGGCTTGTGTTGGAAGCTGTCAGCCGGGGTTTTCTTTACAAATTGAGACTGGTCAGAATATCTCGGAGCCTCCGTTTCCACATCTATAAAATGCTATTCTCTTTTTCTGGGAAATTGTAGACGATAAAAGAGATAAGCAGTGTAAACTTAGCAGTTGGGAGTCTCTTATGTGATATGTACCAAGCAAATTAGTGCTCACGCTTATACTTCACTACAAAATCTTACAGAGACGTGTCAGATACTGTTTGACGTATAATATATGCAGATATATGTAGTTATATATACATATATACACATAATAATTGTATATACATACATCAAATATATATTATATCACATGTATTTGATAACCAAAATATCAATCTTCAGGATGACCAAGCTTTGTCAGGCCTGTTCAATCATTCGGATGGAGCAAAATCTCAAATGACACAGAAGAATTTAGACAAGTCCTTAAAGTTTATTGTACCAAGGGGGGCCTCGGTGGCTCAGTCGTTAGGCAACTGCTTTCGGCTCAGGTCAAAATCCCAGGGTTGTGGAATTGAGCCCCACATAGGGCTCCTTGCTCAGCAGGGAGCCTGCTTCTCCCTCTCCCTCTGCCTGCTGCTCCCTCTACTTGTGCTCTCTGTCAAATAATAAAATTTTCAAAAAATAAAGTTTATTGTACTGAGATTTGACTGCTTCTGTAGCTAAGCAAGGCTGTCTGACCTGAAGTTCACCTCTTTTCCTTCCTGGTTAGCCCTTAGGAGGAAGAATTAGGAATAAGGGTGGCCCACAAGGTTGCAAAGTATAGGGTAAAAGATAAACAGTGAATGGTGACTGTGTGGCTCAGTTGTTAAGCTTCGGCCTTCTACATCGGGCTCCCTGCTTGGCGGGAAGCCTGCCTTCTCCCTCTCCCACTCCCCCTGCTTGTATTCCTGTCTCGCTGTCTCTCTCTCTGTGTTAAATAAAGAAATAAAATCTTTATTTAAAGAAAAGATAAACAGTGAACGTACAGATCTCTCATACATCCAAAAAGGTATATATACACAGCTATATATTAGGTAGTGTAATGCAAAAAAGGAAATACTAAAATAAGAGGCATTTTTCTGCTAATAAGTGAGAAGTTGTACCTAGCATCATTCTTTACCTAACAAAGAATTTAATAGATGCTTGAAATGTGTTGAATGAATAATGAATAATGATTTACACATTTGCTTATTTGGGGCTTTTTTTTTTAAAGATTTTATTTATTTGATATATATAGAGAGATCACAAGTAAGCAGAGAGAGGGAAGGAAACATGCTCCCTGCTGAGCAGAGAGCCTAACGCAGACCTTGATCCCAGGACCCTGGGACCATGACCTGAGTTGAAGGCAGAGGCTTTAACCCACTGAGCCACTCAGGCACCCTTATTTGGGGCTTTTTACATGTGTTATTTTCTATCTCATATTAGTGTTTTCTGTTGGGTGTTTCTACACTAGTAAATTCTATAATGGCACATCTAAAAACATTTAATCTGATTCGTTTCACTGCATGCTCAGTCCATAAGAAAGAGGGATGCATAAAAAATAACATTCTACATGATCAATCGTTGCTTTTCTTGGATTATAGTATTTGAATCATCTGGCCCCCAAGGTATCACTTTAAAGTCTGTATTCATGCTACCAAACAATAGTTTTCACATTTTCTTAATCTGAGCAACAGATTATGGAGTTAAGTGAGGCAAGAAATCCCTTGATCAATAAATGGAGATGGAGTCATAATGAAAACACAAATTTAAAAATCTCTTCTTAACAGGGAAGTAGTTATCTAAATCCTCAATAAGCATCAAGGCTCTTCTTTGTTTAAGCTATGTTTGAACATGATACAGATTTAGTCTCAAGATGAAATATGCTGAACATACTAACTAGAACTGCTGCGAGCATCTCAGGCTCTGTTCCCTGCACAAGTAGCACTGGGCAACCTCTTTTGTGTTTATACCCCTTCTCCCCACGTTGAATGTGCACATATGCCACATGTACACACACGGTTCATGGAAGGTTCATGAAGTGGGCCAGAAACAGAGATGGTAAAGAGCTCAGGTGATTGCATGTGAGAACACAAGAGGGGAGCAGAATTGGGGTGGGGCTGGGTGGAGAGGATGATGAATAGACAAGTATGAATGAGAGACTTAAGGCAAAACTTCAGCCAGGATTGGATTGTGAATTTGGAGAAACTAAGGCCAGATGACCATAACAGGCTAGTTTGAGAAGATTTCTGGGAATGCAGGTGGGGATGAGGAAGCAAAGACCATAGGAGTGGAGTGGCTTCTAGGCATGAAGCTTCTATGGGGTGCAGCTCAGCTCAGTCTGGTACCCTGAACTGTTAAAGGGCATTAGGAGGAGGGCAGACTCTGGCCTTGATGGGAAGGGTTGGGCCAGCAGCAGAAACAGTGTTACAGGAACAACAGATTAAGTTTGCCGGGAGTGTCCAGTCCAACGTGGGAAATCCTGAGAGGAGGGCCAGTGTAACTGATTTCAGAGATTCCAGGCGGACACAAAGAAAACAACAGTGGGCAGACTGGCTCACACAGTACCTTAGCAGGCAGGGACTAAAAGAACAAGAGGTCGGCAAGTTACAGAGAATGATACTAAAAAGAAGAGAACTAAAAGAAAAGTAACTTCTGGTTCTATAGTAATGACACACTTCTGCTCTGAGATTGCTACTCTCTGGGAAATTCCAAGGCTCTTGCTTGAGGGTTCTCTGGGGTAGGCAGAGAGACAAAGATAGATTTACTGCAGAGCTGCCTGCTGATGGCCAAGCCTGTAGGTGTGGAGGGGAAGATAGAGGGACCTGGAAAGAGGATGAGGAACAGACCCAGAGAAACAGGAAATAATTAACTCGAATGCCTGAGAAGAAAGAAAGAAGGAGAGAAAGAAAGACGACGTGATGATCTGAGGAAGGAAAGGCGAGCTCCTGCTTCTTAAGACCCACATGAGTCACTTTGCAAATGGATGCCAAACTAAAAACTGCCCAAAAAGCATTTGGAAAAAGCACTGGCTTGGTTTTAAGTGACTGCTAGGGAAGCGCCAAATGTAATACAGTGTAAAGTCATATGATCTAAATTCCCTGGGAATAATTAATAACACTCTGAAAAGTAGATCTGATGTTAGGGAAAGTATGTTTCTTGTTATTTCATTACGGAAAGTTGCAAGATAATATTTCCTATCCTTTAGAACACAAGTAACATATTTGTGATTTTTGACATACCTGAATATTTCCTGTACTATTATTTATTCAATGTTTTCCTTTATATCAATTTATTTTGGAAGAAAACTGAAAATCATTTCCATAAATTAAAAATCAGTATCCCTTGGAAAGTGATAACTTTCCAAATGGAAGCAAACTATAAAAACTAATAACTAAATAAGAACTAGAAAAACTATCTCACCACATTTCTACAGTCATCTTGTTTACTTGTGGTGGTAGGCATAGATATTATACATGTGAAATACAAGAGAGTCTTCGGGAAATACTAGTTTTAGAGACTCTGGCCTATAATCAGTTGTTTTTTACACTTGGTTAGCAAACCATTAGAGGGTTTTGAAACTGATATAAGGAGTCATAGACCATAATTGAAAAGACAGTGAGAGAGTGGAATAGAGAATATCAGTGTACTGCATGTAGTTTACAGTTACGTATTATTTTGCAAAACTTCGGTTGTATGTATCTCCTTTTATAGGCGGTGATGTAAAAGGTAGTTCTGTGTCTCCTACTGTGGGAAGTGGTGGAAACATTTGAAAGTCATTGTTGTACTCTGTATTCATACTTCCCCCTTCTGTGTATTGGTGGCATTGAATGGGAGAAGCTCCTTGAAGGAGAAAAGGTGGGCTTCCTTTGCTCACTCTTGCTGGTGAGGAGAGTGGGGAGACACAACTCAGGTTCCCCTTATGTTCTCATAAGGCCATTCCCCCCAGGAGTGGGGAGCCTTGTAGAGGGAGACTGTCTCCCCTTTCCTCACCCTGCACTGTAATAACTTCAAGATCAGAGGATGGCTGAGGTGGCCCTCTTAGGTCCAGCCTTGGCCTCAGTAATCTAGGGACTGTGGGTGAGAAATGGGAGAAGGGAGAACGTTGCAAATGAGGCAGAGATCCCCTGTCCAACCTGCCCCTCACATAAAACCCCACCACCTGGAACTGGAGAGGGTCTGTGTGGGAGAATACATTTGATCTCACACCTTTCAGTGCTCTTCCCAGAATTCCTTGCAGCATGATTCTTACTTTATCAGGCTCTGCCTTGCCTCTTCAGTCATTCCCTACCAACACTATCCTGAAGCTGGAAGCTTCCACAACACCAAAATACAGAACTCTCTGTGCCAGCCTTCCTGAAAATGGGCTTCCCTGAGATCCTAAAGAGTTTGTTAAAGACATAGGACCACATTTAAAAATCAAGATATTTCACCCAAAAGTCTAGATTTCTGGTACAAAGAGGGGTCTCACACTTATGCCTACAGGGGCTAGGTAAATAAATATGTAAATCAGGTCACATTTTCCTGACTTTTATAGAGGGTGGGAATCAGGGAAATATTTTGCAGGTCAGTATGACCATGGTGGTGAGCTCCTGCTGGGCCTCACTACGGTCAGGCACTGTTCTAAGCACTTTATGACTGCTGATCCCTTTAATTTTTGCCATGTTCCTCCAAGTTAGGAAATGGTGGCATTGCCTCACCTCTCTACTCACTGAGGCTGAGTTCCACGTGCCATTTATCACCATGCTTGTGCAAGAGGTGAGGCTCTGGGGGAACTGGGAGGCATATTCCCTGCTAAATTGAGACAACCTCTCTAGGCTGCAGTTTCCATGTGGGACCGTAAGCCTAGTGTCTCCTCCTGTTCTCTCAGTATCAGTGAAAGAAGCACCCGACAGTGGGGAGGTGAAGCAGGGTAGCACACAGCATCTCTTCTCTGAGCTGCCCTAGATGTCTGGATTTATGTCATAATATTTGTTTCCAAAGTTCTAGGAGAGAAGGCTCTCTTAAAACGAATGTCTCTGGGAACCAACAGGGGAGGCAATAGTGCTTTCTGTACCCAGAGGAATGTTACAGGGAATTAGCAGGGTTTTCACTCGGGGATTCTTACTTAAAGAAATCGCCACACTTTGCCTACAATCAATACCTGGGGACATTTCAAAGAACCAATGGCTGATATCCATCAAAGATGTAAAAGGCACATGTCTTTTGATTCAGCAGTTCCCCTTCTAATGTCTCTTAGAAATATACCTCTCCATTCACAAAGATGGACTATAAAGTTGTTTGTTGTAGCATCAGCTGTAATATAAGGCTGAAACGGAACTAACCAGCCCAGTGGTAGAGGACAAGACAAATCATGGCAGAGCCATACAGTCGAATGCTGTGCTGCAGTTAGGAAGCCTCTTGCGAAGGGCAGCAGCCTTCCAGAGAATCTTGGCATGTATGTGCAAATCACTCCCCACCCCCTTTTTTTTTTAAGATTTTATTTATTTGACAGAGAGAAACACAGCCAGAGAGGGAACACAAGCAGGGGGAGTGAGAGAGGGAGAAGCAGGCTTCCCGCCGAGCAGGGAGCCCAATGTGGGACTCGATCCCTGGTCTCTGGGGTCATGACCTGAGCCGAAGGCAGTTGCTTAACCAAGTGAGCCACCCAGGCGCCCCACGAGTCACCCCTTTTATTTATACAAGCAATAACATAGTCTACGCACACACGGTAGCTGACACCCTTGCGCAACTTAATTTTCTCGCTTAATGTATCTTCGAAACTATTCCATACCAGTTTCTATTGTTCACAAGTGTAGAGAGTTCTGCTAAACCTCTCTGTAATATTGCCACCTCGGCAACTATTTTGTGCGGCCAATCAGCCTGCAGGGGCCTTGAACTGACATCTGCTCTCCCACGCACTTGCCAAGATAACAGCCTGCAGAGTAACAAGTGAACGTAAACTCCTGATATGGCCCCCCAACAGTCCCTGTGATCAACAGTCTCCCCTGCCTCCCAGGGCTTTCCTCTTGTGTGCCCCTTAATGGGGTCTTCCCTGTGGGGCTTCCCAAAATCTAGCTCTTTTTAATTTGAAATGACCAACGGGGCCTTAGCCTCCGGAACCCCAAAAGACTCTATCACAGACCCTAAGAAAGACATGTGCTAGGACGCCTGAGGGGCTCAGCAGGTTAAGGGTCTGTCTTCAACTGAGGTCATGTTTGCAGGGTCCTGGGACTGAGTTCTGCATCAGGCTCCATGCTCAGCCAGGAGCTTGCTTCTCCCTTGCCTGCTCCGCCTGCTGCTCCCCGTGCTTGTGCTCTCTCTCTGTCTGACAAATAAATAAAATCTTAAAAAAAAAAAAAAAAGTCATGCACTCCAGGTCCTGCTGTTCTCTCTGCCTGAAGCCCCTCTTGACTTCCCCATGTGGGAGGCCACTGGGCCTTTAAGTGGCCACCCTGATCCTATGTAAAGAAACTCATAACAATGGTTGCCTCTAGAGAGCGTTTTCCCCCTACTTGTGAAATTTGTATTTTATCAGTTATATATATGACATTTCTAAAGAAACAGATCTCTGTCTCACCTTCACATAATAAAATTAAAGGACCAATAGTTTCAGATTAAAAGTTATGCTGTTACATTAACTGCTTCCAGGAAAGACTTGCCAGATACCCGCCACTGTTTCTGCTAGCCTCTGCCCTTTTCTCCTCATCTCCCTTCCCTAGGACCTTGACACTGACTCCACTGCCCCTATCTGCTTGCTGTGGGTAACGTGGAGGCCGTAATGTTGCCTGAGGAGGGATTCAGTAGTACAAACATTTGATGCTGAGTTCTCAAACTGTCTTAAACTTAACTCACTATCTCCCCTTCAGAACCTCCCAACGCAATGTTCTCTCCTCCTGTATTTCTTGTCTTAGAGAATGGTGGCATCATCTCCCCTCCCCTGTCACCCAAGCCAGAAGCCTAGGAATCCTACTAACCCTCCTCTCTCTCACCCTCAGCCCTCACCTGTCATCAGTCATCAAGTCTTAGTGATTTTGCTCCCTCAATGTCACTTGTATCCTTTCTTTTCTCTTAAAAATACCTGTACATGCACACACAAACGTATATTTGGTTCTTTTTAGAAATGTAAAAGATGGGCGCCTGGGTGGCTCAGTGGGTTAAAGCCTCTGCCTTCGGCTCAGGTCATGATCTCAGGGTCCTGGGATCGAGGCCTGATTCCTCCTCTCTCTCTGCCTGCCTCTCTGCCTATTTGTGATCTATCTCTCTGTCAAATAAATAAAATCTTTAAAAAGAGTGTAAAACATACAGACAAATGCACAGAAGAACACTAGAAATGTGTATTCACTACTCCAGACTCACAAACTGTTAACATTTTGCCCAGTTACTCTCCTTTCCTCATTGCTGGTCTTTTTTTTTTTTTTAATGTATTTATTTGAGAGGGAGAACAGAATGAGCATGAGTAGGGGGCAGGGCACAGAAGGAGGGAGATCGACAAGCAGACTCCTTGCTGAGCAGGGATCCTAATTGGGGGGGGGGAAGCTCATGGAGGGTTTAATCTTAGGACCCTGAGATTGTGAGCTGAGCTGAAGTCAAACACTTAAGCTTAACTGACTGAGCCCTGAAAGGAGCCCCTCTGGCCTTTTTGTTTTTTATAACAAAACATCACAGAAATAGCTGAATCCTTTTTAACCAATACCTCCCCCACTATTGTGGTTTCCAAGTACACAAGTGCGCTGTACCTTAGATTCCTTATTTTTTACATAACTCTATATTTAATCCTAAGGAATAAATAGGACTATTTTGTATATGGTTTTTAAAAGATTTGCATCCCTGTACATCTTATTTATGTATGCAGTTCATATGCCACATTTTATCCATTGCAAACAATATTGTCATGACCACTTCTGTATGTGGTTCTTTGTGCCCACGTGGAGGAATTCCTGTGGGTTATATAATCAGAAGGGAAATTGCTGGGTCATAAGGTATTTGGATTATCAAGTTTATTGTATGCTGCCAAATTGCTTTCCATAAATGGCCAAATTAATTTATGGCCTCACTAGCAATGTACGAGAGTTCAGTTTGCCTCATGTCTGCCCTAATCTTTGATACCATGCTCCTTTTTTATTTTTGCCTACCTGGAGGGTAAAAATGGCTTCTCATTGTTTTCTTTTGCATTCCCTTAATTATTAGGTTGACTAGCTCCTCATACATTTTTGGGGGTCTATTTGGATTCTTCTTTTGTCAATTGTCCATTTCCATATTTCATTCATTCCTAAGCTGTTTGTGTTTTTCTTACTGGTTTGTAGAATTTAAAACTACATATTTTGTACTCTAAAATTCTTTCGATTCCTTCTGCTGCCCCCCAACACATGTCCTAATTATCCCCCTCCCACATGTCTTTTGCAACAGTTTCCAAACTGGTTCCTTCGTCCTTCCTCAATGCATCTCCCCACTGCAGCCTGAGCTGTCTTTCTAACAAGCAAATCTGAGTACACCACTCCCAAATTCATTATTGACAGAGAAACAAAACAAAACAAAAGCATCATCATCAACCACCAAACTCTCCGCAAACAAATTTTAAGGCACTGAATCTACACCTGAATTCTTTGGCAGGCCATACCCGGGACTCCACAATTTCATCCCTTTCTACCTGTATGAGGCCATCACATTGCTCCCCTCTGTGCGTCTTACTTCCTGCCTCTCTGAACAGTGTTATTGGCCATTCTTTGAACACATCGGCCTCACTCATGCTTCTGGGCTTCTGCGTACCTCATTTCTACTGCTAGCTTGTTCTCCTAGTAAAATTTTACAGACCTTGTTGCTCCTTTTTCAACCCACATACACTATGACCTCACTATAATATTTATTACCTTGCATTGAAATGATCTATTGTATATATGTCTTCTATATGGGTTGAAAACTTCATTTGGCCAGGGTTCTGTCTATTGTTCGCAAGAGACAGAACAGTAGAGTGGTTAGGAGTAGAAGCTCTGAAGCCATAGATGATAGTACCTATCTCATTGGCTTGTATTGAATCAGTTAATACACATAAAGTGCTTATAATAATATACAGTATACAGTAGGTGCCTAATAAAGGTTGATTCCAATGATCTATGTTTGTTACCCTATTATTAATAACTATTATCTATTCATGGTAGGCACTTGGTATATTTGCAGGAATACATTGTCTACCTGCACTGTATGTCTTAATGCCCTTTATAGAATTAGTACTGAGACTGTTGAAAAACATGTCCATTGTCTTTGGGGTATTACCTCCTCCATGGGGGCTAGCTCCTACTGTTGGGTCAGTTCCCCCAGGTTGTCTCCTGCCCAGTCCTTGTTTCCTCTGATTTCTGGACATAGGCCCATTCCTCAAAAAGAGATTCCTAAGGCAAGCAGAGACACTTAGTATAGGAGGAGTGCTAGCCTAGTGACACATGGACATTCCCAACTAAAATTTCAGCAGTAATCCCCACTATTCACTTAGTCCTGGCTTGGTCAGTGGGTCTTGGTCAATGTGCCCGTTCTTCCTCCCTTCTTTCTCCAGCTCCTCCATTCCAGGCACTTAGCTACCATACCAGAAATAAGTGTAGGCATTAGAAAAATGCATTACATTAAATGAATCTGGAAACATTCTTGGCATTTTAAAAAACCTTGGCTAGCCTCTCTCTGCTACTCCTACCCCAGTCCTTTTTAAGCCACTCACCAAATCCTCCTTTTCCCTCTTCTCTTCACCTCTGAAGCAGGCTTCAGTCTGAGGTCTCCACGTGTGAAAAACCCAAACCATCCGATCCAAGACTCCCTCAGAATCCACAGTTTCCCATGGTAGGGACTCAGATGGTCTTTACCGGAACGTTCTCTTTCTGAACTCTCTCAAGCACAAAATTCTCACTTTGTGTTCTTATGATGGGAGCAGACACAAACCTTTCCTGGGTAGCGGGGAGCAGGAAAATAGGCTTTGTCTTTGTTTTGTAGAGCATAGCCTGGAAATGCCACGCCTAATTTTCTAGACACCCTTACAGTGCTGCTGGCTTCTATCACAAATGAAAAATTCAGATGTGGACAGGTGTGAAAGTCAAGGGATCAGCCTGGGGGATTCTGAGTGTCTACAACTCAGTAGAACAAATGGCAAAACAACAGGTGTCCACAGATGTACTGGCCCGTGAGGCACTCATAGCCAAAGCTTACTTCGGGATTGAATTCTCTCATGAAATCTACCCCTTCTCTGTGCGGCCCCCTTCATCCAATCTGCAGGGCTTGGGAAGTGATGCATTCTGCTGGCCTTATGTTACAGGTACTAGGAGGTTATGTGTGACTCACTCGGAATTAGCTGGCTTTAGGACGCAACGCTCTGACATTTTCAGGCTGTTTATTAGTCATAGAATGTTGCAGCCTACCTAGAGATGCTGTATAATAATGAAAAATTATGGTTGAAGCAAATGCTCAGGGGCGGCAACGGTGACGGAGCAGAGAGACCTGTTGATTTGGGAACCCAGTGTGGGGTCCTCAGAGCCAGAAAGTGCTCTCTTGAAACTAGAAGATGGTTTCTAGGGGGGGAAGGAGTTCTATGGAAAAAAAGAATCAATATGACTTTCTCTCATTTGGGGATCAGGAATGGATTTGGCGAATTTTGGAAATTAGGCATTTCCTGGACAGAAACCAGGGCCAGGGACTACTAAGTAAAACAATTTGTAAGCTTCGTACCACCCTGCATTTGTTCGTATTGTTATTCTCTGTTTGCTTCTTGGAGCCGTGAAAGAAAACACTCAAAATCCAAACAGGCCTGCGTGCTGGTTTTCGGGAGTTCTAGCCAAACAGGGAGCATAGGGAACTGATCACAGCTCCTTAGCCGGCGGGGGTGATGGCGTGGCAGCCTTTGAAGGAGCGGGAGGCAGGCTGAATACCTGGGTCTGCAGCAAAGGACGATGGGAGAGCTTTGATGAGGTACATGGGTAGGAGGGGGCAGTTGGTCCTGAGAAAGGACAGAGCCAAGAAGCAGCAATTTCATGTGGGAACGAGGCTGCTCCCGGCAGCACCGGCTGTAATAGAGCTTTAGTAACAATACACGTGGCTATCAATAGAGGACGGCTCAATAAATCATTGTCCAGCCTTACCAGGGGACACCATGCAGCAATTAAAGAGAACGGAAAGATAGGTCGCTTGGGTGGCTCTGGCCTTAAGTGTCTGCCTTTGGCTCAGGTTAAGATGCCAGGGTCCTGGGATTGAGCCCCCGCATCTGAATGCGTGCTCAGCGAGGAGCCTGCTTCTCCCTCTCCCCTTCCCCCTGCTTGTGTTCCCGCTCTTGCTGTGTCTCGCTCTGTCAAATAAATAAATAAAATAAAAAATCTTAAGAAAGGACAAAAAGGATATAAGCCTGCTGATGTGAAGAGGTATTTGACATACACTAAGTGAGAAAAGCAGATATTGGAATAGTGCGCAGGTAGTAAAACCCCACTTTTGTACGGCATTTCCCCTTCCTGGTGGGCGAATGCGATGTGTTTGCGATATTCTTGGGCCTGCAAAGACCGTGCCTGGGGAAAGTTCTCTGAAACGGGTTCGCAGTGCCTCACCTCCACCTTCTGGGATCCCACATGCGGGAGATGTCAGGGAATTATTACTTTTCAATTTTTCTAATCTTTATTCTGTTTGAAAATTTTAAAGGCCATTTATAACTTTTTTAAATATTTCATTTATTTTTCAGAGAGAGCGAGCACAAGCAGGGGGAGCAGCAGTCAGAGGGAGAAGCAGGCTCCCTGATCGAGGAGCTCCAGGCAGGAGTTGATCCCAGGACCCAGGGATCATGACGGGAGCTGGAAGTAAATGCTTAAGCAACGGAGCCACCCAAGTGTCCCAAGGCCATTTATAATTTTTAAGTATTTTTTTGTAGAGCTTTTGATGGTTTCAGCTGGGCAAATATCAGGATTTATAGTATTTGGAAACCTGTCCTTGAATGCTAATTTCAAATAAGAATATGGACTTTGGTTTTCTTACTTATGCCTTTACCCAGTATGGTGGACAAAATAGCAATATTTGAGGCACCGAGCCAAATATTTACAATGACCATGTGCTAAGCTGTGGCAGGGATCAAGAAGAAGCCAAAGGACTGATAGCATACAGACTCTGTCCACATGTAATAAAATTAGAAATCAGTAACAAAAGCATCACATTTAAGTAATAAATACCAGTTGAAGGCAGTCTAATTCTAAATTCTCTAACACAAGTCTATTTATTTCTATCTGTATCCATAACTATATCTATATTTGTATAAGGTTTGAAGGCAGTTCAGTTGTTTGTGAACTCAAGCTAAACATGGAGGAATGCTCCTTGTCAGTGGTTGTAATCACGCTAATGCATGAAAGCCATGAAATTCCTCTGAGGTCTAACCCTTGGCTACAGGCACCAGCATTTGAAGGATCCTGTTTTTCTTTGGAAAGGAGCCCGCACCTGCCAGTCATAATGTTGTTTAGATACTGACATGGACAGGTGCTCATATGAAAAACAAAACAAGTTGCAAGACAATGTGTATCGTACACAGCATTAGATGACCTAATTGCAAACTGGGCATACATTTAGGGTGCCAAGAAAGCAAAAAAAAAAAAAAAAAAGTTTAGTATTTTTCTTTTCAAGTGAAACACAAGCAGAATAGGGGGACACCGTAACCATTTCCAAGCTTAGGGCTGCTGAAGTTCTAAGTCTGGCCGTGATTTTATGATACTAATTTTATAAAACTTTACATATATGTACATATATATTAAATGTTCATATATGTAGAACATGAAAAATTCTGGATAAATACATCTCAACTTAAAAGTTTTCATCTCTGAAGGAGAGAGGTCTAATTTCTACATTACATATTTCTGTAAATTTTAATATTTTTATGATGAGTATTAGTTACTTTTATAATCAGAAAATAAGATGAAAAACAAAGTAAAACACATTTGCTTTAGGCAGTGTGCAGTTGGGCCTTGTCTGGGAATATCACTCACCAAATGTGTAGTTCTGTGATTTTACCGCCTATTTCCTGCTACTGAGATACCACTGACAAACCTGGGGACAAAGTCGCTCTCACAAGCCTGGCCTGAAGGCTCAACCTTGATGTGCTATAATGTGCTAGGATTTCTTTATGTTCTGCTGCTGCCACCTCTGACCTGCCATACTCTACCCGTCTCTTACCTTGTCCTACATTGTCCAGCTGGTCTCAGTTGACTTTCATCTGACGATTAACATTCCCAACTGTTTTTTGCTTTTCCAGCTTGGATGGGCTGCTTGGATATTACCTCAGACCTTCTAATTAAACCGTACCACTTTTTCCTATATAAATAGGCCTTCTGGCCATTTTCTTGCATGATTCAAAACCTTCTGTAAGGACGCCTATGTGACTCAGTGGGTTAAGTTGGCTGGGGTCATGATCCCAGGGTCCTGGGATCGAGTCCCATGTCGGGCTCCTTGCTCAATAGGAAGCCTATTTCTCCCTCTGCTTCTGCCCCCCCTCCCTTCTTATGCTCTTTCTGACAAATAAATAAATAAAATCTTAAAAATAAAAAACACCTCGTGTGAATGCTCTGGCAAGCTGGATGAGTGTAAAATGTGGGTGCAGTCAATTAAAGATCCTGAACACAGTAAGTTTGTGAGGATGTGTTTGGATTAGAGGACAGGAGCCAAAGCCAGCCTCTCCCAGATGGAGGGTGCTCACTGGCTTCCTGCCAGTCTTGGGATGAAGGCTACACCACTGGAATAGAGGAGTAGGTGGCCAGTTAGCCACGGGTGGTGGGGCTATCGAGTGGTGATGGGGGCATTGGCTGGCTAGGTGGAGAATGCATCAGAGTCTGGAGCTTCCTAAAGACAAAGGCTGTTGGGATCAATGGGGATTTACTGGGCTTTAGCCAGTGGTTGGCTGACACTCGGAGATGACCTGTCTGGCTATTTGTTGGTATGTTATGCCGAGACCAAACCCAGGCCTGGGAGAGCGGAACTCTCTGGGGTAAAGCTGATGGCAACCCAAAGTAGTTCTTGCTTGATGGATGGTTGGCCACCCCAGGAGAGGGAAAATGGGAGCACGAAAGGGGAGTATGGCCGCCCAGGGAGCGCTTCTGCTACCAGATTAGAAGGGAGTCAAGAGCCAGGCCCGGAAACAAAACCTCCTGACACCTGTATGATTCTTAATGTGAGTGGGCTTCCCCAGTTTAGGTTTTCCAGGTCTGTCTCCATGGTGACTAGCAGCCATCAGTAGCAGTAAAGCAGCCAAAGCTTTAAAATAAAATGAGTTTGTCTTTGGGGGCAGCAGGGAAAGGGGAGCATGGGGGGTCTGGCAAAGGCACCTGCTTAGGGAGACTAAACAGGAGGCTGGCCGGGGACCCACTGTGACGCCAGGCAGGAGACCGCAACCCGGCAGCAAGTCCAGGCCTAGGAGAGCCCGGAGGACTTAGTCAAAAACACAACAAAAAACACAGAACATCAACAACAATAAGAAATAAAAGCCCTCCCCTGTGGGATTTCTCACCCCAACCCTCATTTTACTTATCACTTTATCGTGGTGCTTACTTCATGCCTAACAGGAGTTAATAAATTGCTCTGTGATGATTTGCTTCTATATTTCCAACTAGATGTAGGAATGAAACCATGTCTCACATGTTTTACATTTCCAAGAGCCTGCTGCAGAACTGGGCA
Source organism: Spilogale gracilis (assembly GCA_004023965.1). NCBI lineage: Eukaryota > Metazoa > Chordata > Mammalia > Carnivora > Mephitidae > Spilogale > Spilogale gracilis. Next base: position 14,929 of record PITA01002123.1, on the reverse strand, counting down.
TGTATTGGAGGCTCTTTTTTTTAAAATTAAAATAAAATATACTTTTATACACATGCATCTAATGTATAAATGTGCCCTTGTTATTTTTTCCTTGGCCCCCTCCTTCTCCTATTTATGTGATCATGTACAAGCAGAATGTACACACACACGCTTGTACACGCACACAGAGGTTTTCTTTTTGTTGAAATATATTTCACAAAAATATAATGATGTCACCTTAACACTTTTCTGCCTTTTGTTTTTCTTCCACAACAACCGCTCTTGGAAATCTACCAAGTAAACTTCTAAAACTGCTCTTAGAAATCTAGCAAGTAAGCTTCTATAGGATTCTCTTCTTCTCTTTAATGGCTGCATAATCATCCAAGGCGTGGCTGTGCTGGAGCACCCCCCGCTTGCCGACTGTTCACATCTCTTCCCAGCCTGGTGTTCAGGAAACCAGGCTGATAGCTCCCCGTTAGGCATAGTGGGACTGGTTATATATTAGGAATCTGCAAAAGCTACAAACCAGGGCTTTTTCCTATTTTAACTAGACCATCATTGAGCCTTATTAATGGGGTTTAGTTTGTGTCTAGCTTTTTTTCTGGGGGAGGAGTTTAGGAGGGAGAATGGCCAGTGCAAATAAACAATGCTAACACACACACACACACACACACGTATCTTCTTCTGGGCTGGTGTTTTCATTTCTATTGATGGGTCAAAGTGAATACATATTTTCAATTTCAAGAGATGTTGCCAGATTATAAAGGGTTGTAGAAATTTATAATTCCACCAGCAATGTAAGAACTGTTTTCCATGAATCCCTGCCAGCAATGGAAATTACCCTCGTTTTAATTTCTGCTTTTGAAAGGTATGAAACAATATCTCATTGTATTTTAATTTACATCTCTTTGAATACTAATAATTTTGAGCTTCTTTTCCTACACATGTTGACCATTTATAAATGCTGTTTTGTGAGGTGCCTTCCAACAGCTTTTGCCCATTTTTGTGTTATGTGTCTCTGGTGCATTTATGAAGACGTTTTGTTTATTTTTATTCTTGATTATCTGTTTGTCCTGGACATTATGAATATTTTCCCCCAAATCTATTGTCTATTGGCTTTGTTTATCTATTGCCATATGAGTTTTTAAAAAATTTTTATTGTTACCAGGCAAAATCCATCTGTATTCTGTTGTACAGATTCCGGACTGCTGTTCTGTTTTACTCCCCTGACTCCTATATTGAACACATGAACTCTTAGATTTCCAAGATGGGTATAGTCTCATTTTTTACATTTGTTTTAAATCTACATGGAGTTTAAATTTGTATGTGGTATAAACTAGGAGTCCAGCTTTATTTTCTTCCAGATGGAAGTTGCCTTGGCACCATTTATTAAATAATCTGTCCTTTTCCACAGAATTGAAATACCAACTATGTCATCTAGTAAATTCTCATATACACACTTGCTCTATTTCTGGCTTCTCTATTTTATTCCAATGATACATTTATCTATTCCTATGCCAATACCAAATTGATTTAATTACAGGGGCCCTATAGTACATTCTGATATCTGGTAAGGCAAGCCTCACCCTTTATTTTTCTTTTTTACATTTTAGTTGCCATTGTAAAGCATTTGTTCTTCTACATAATTTAACCTTGTTTTACTCAATCCACCTCATCAAAACTTTCTTGTTATCTAATTAGAATTGCATCAAATGTGTACATTAATTCTGGAAAAATCGACATTGTTATCAATATTTTTCCCAAAGATATTTACTGAGTATGTACTCTGTGACAAGGTCTGGGGATATAGCAATGAAGAAGACAGACATGATCTCTGCCCTCTTTGAGTCCAGGTTATGGTTTTGTTTTAGAATTTTATCTTTCAGTAATCTTTACATCCATTGTAGGGTGCCAAGCTATAACCCTGAGATCAAGAGTCACATGCTCCGATGACTGAGCCAGTCACATGTCTCCTGGTTATTGTTTTTTTTTTTTTTTAAAGACATACTTTTTTTTTTTTTTTAAGATTTTATTTATTTGACAGAGAGAAACACAGCCAGAGAGGGAACACAAGCAAGGGGAGTGAGAGAGGGAGAAGCAGGCTTCCCGCTGAGCAGGGAGCCCGATGTGGGACTCGATCCCAGGTCTCTGGGATCATGACCTGAGCCGAAGGCAGTCGTTTAACCAAATGAGCCACTTAGGCGCCCCACCGGTTATTGTTTTTAATAAGTAAGTGGCCCAGCAACTACACTGTTGTGTATATACCCAACAGAAATGAGGGCACATCTACCCAAAGACAGGTACAAAAGTGCTCATAGTACTTTATGCCTCATAGAGAAAAACTGGAAGTAACACAACTGTTCCTACAGAAGAATGGAAAAATAGACTGTGGCATATTTATACAATGAAATTACTACACAGCAATGAAAATGAATAGACTATCAATAGTCACAACTTTGTAGATGAATCTCACAATATCAACACCAAAAATACACCATACATACTTTATGATCCCATTTACATGAAATTTGAAAATTGACCAAATTATCTAGACTTAGGCTAGAATGGTGGCCACTATGGAGGGGACGGTGGATGCATAGCGACAGTGAGGGGACACACGGGAAAGTCCCAGTGTGGTGGTCCCACTTCATATTTGATCTGGCTGGTGATTCCATGAGTCAAGCCACACATTTCTGAATCACCCACTTTACTGTTTGTAAGTTACATTTCAATTAAAACAAAAAAGGATAAAAGGAAATTCGTCTTCACAGAACGGGCTTCCTCCCCTTCCGGGTGCCTAGGATAAGCAGCCATCTGGCCACCTCTATCTTCTGCCTTCTACATCTCTGAAAAACTGAGCTTTCCAGTGCTTTCTAGGCTGGGCTATTGCTATCTTGAAGGGCCTGCAGCTGCTGTTCCCAGCACAATTTCCTGGCTCCCTCTCCTCTTTAAAAAAAAATATATTTAAAAAACAATCTTTTGATGGAATACAGTACAGTCTTGCAGAAAAGCAGCAGACTTCGACCAGCCAGCTCAAACTCCCGTTCCCCCACTGGTCAATAAGAAACCCTGGGTTTTCGTGCCTTACCCCCAAAAGAGTTATAAAGTTCAGTAAGTGCCTGGAAAGCAAGCAAGACTCTGCGATGCAATCTGGATCACCCATTACCAATTTGCTTTGTTCACCCACCGTAGTGGCTGGGCCTTATGCTTCCTAGGGGAAAATGAGCAGTTTGAATGCCTGCCCCCTCCTTTTCCCTTCTCGTCTCCCCCACTCTCTTCCCTTTGTTCCTAATGCGGGAGTGCCTGTATTTGTGGCTCTGTGGGGAGAAAACTTTGAGGCCAAGTTGGGGTTTCACATGGAACCCCAACACTGTGAGCCCTGGATGCTGCCCGCAGCGGTCATGAAAGGCAGGTTACCAAGCAGCACTGCTGAGTGCACTTATTTCATGTCATTTTGTATTCCTGCCCTCCAGGGTAGTGACTCACTGCTTTCCAGTTCAATGTGAGGACATGTCCCACGGTGCTGACTGCCTGATGCTCCTGGAGGACATTCCTAACCCACCACTCACCAAGTTATTAGAAATCTAACTCCGAAATCACTAATCCCCAAATAACCTCTATTCTCTCAACTGCTGGCTTCCTTGCTTTGATTTTATGCACAGTAGTTCTAAACTCAAGGCCAAAAATTCTACCCCATGCCGAGCCACTTTCAAAGGAGAACCAAGATGCTCAGACTGGAGGGGGATTTGAATAGCGGCTAATTGTCAGTTTGTCTAGTGAAAAAAGCTTCCTCTCTCCCCTGAGTGGGCTGGCTATTTGTTAAAGTTTGCTGGAGTTTTGGAGCACCTCACTGTTAGGAGCAGCTCAGACTCAGCAGTTTTAATTATTAATCAGGTCAAAGGCTGATGACAATTTTTCTTCTCTTCGGGAGAGGGTCGTGAAAGTTCACAGGAAGGGATGTCCAAGCCCTTGTCCTGTGATGGGTGGAAGGGAGGGAAGGAGGGAGGCGATTCAAACCAGATCAGTCCTGAGTTCTTAATGGTTCCTCGCCCTGGACAAACTGGGTAGGAAAGTTGATAAATTTGCCTCAGGATTGGTTTAAGTGAATGTAGGTCTTTATCCTTTCCAGGGGTATGGGGGTTGTGGCTTTGTGAGTTGAGCAAATTCCAGACTTGACAGCACACGTGAAAGCGTATCCTGTTGCACCCTTGCAAACTGGGCGCAGAGAAGGTTGTGCACTCTTCAGATTTGTCCACTTCTGGGCACCGGCTCACTCCGGTGGGGTTGGGGAGGGCTCCTTGCTTCTACACATTTTGGGCAAGGCAGGAGGCTTTTTCCAGTTTAGGTTTGTAACGTTTCCAGATACGTTGACTCTGTTCCTGCCCTGCCTCCCACGCTTCTCTCCTGGTCTCTGTGGGTCTGCTTTCTCTTTTTTGGCCTGAGACCCCCAGCTTGACAAGATCCAGAAAGGTCTCCTTCCCGTCAGCCATTCCCCACGACTCCAGCAAGCTCCGCCTCCCGCCCCTGTTGCTAGGCAGATTCTCCTGTTGCTAAGCCACCACGGCTTTCCTCCCTGCCTCCAAAAGAGGCACAGATTCCCAATGACCCACTCAACCGTCCACCCACCCACACACTGACAAAACAAGTGGATCCTAAATACCTACCATATGTGAACCCCTGTGCCCAGTGCAGAACGATTCCAAATGGGGGAAGAGGGAGCAGAGCCAGAGGTGTGAGTTATGATGGTGACCAGTTGTTCCGGGGATGGTGAGCAGGTTGTCTCCTGGGAGGTTTCTCAGGGGATAGCCATTAACTTGGAGGCTTTTCTCTGGTCCAAGATCTAACCCCCCCACCCCCCGCCCGCCTTCTGGGCTCAGAAAACTCATTTTATCTGCAACCAGAAACAAATCCTTGTCTGGTAGCAAAAGCATATTAATCAGGCTTGAAAGACTGATGCCTAAAACCAGAATGTGAATTTATTAATATATAATGAGTAGTCTGTCACATGGATCCAGGAGACTCCTGCAGGCATCGCCATCTTTCTGAGGACGCCGACTTTTCTGGAAAAGATGGCATCACTGAAGGATATTGGAGAGTTGATATGGGACACCAGTTTGCACATGAAAGGGAGCATAGCTATATAGCGATTTCTATACTTAGATCTATTTCAACATTCAAAATGCTAGATGTTTTTAGAGGTAATTTTATCAATTCCTCACATTAGCCATGAGAGGGCGCTACAAGCGGTCATCCTCGTTTCACAGAAAGAAAGCCGTTCAGGTTAAATGACTTAATTGAGGTCATCTGGCTAATGGGTAAGAGAACCAGGGCTGGAAGGCACGGAGCCCATGGTGGGACTAGTAGATCCCAGCTACCTGGCAGAGGCGGGGTGTGTGTGTGACAAATGTGAGGGTGAACTGGATAACGGGTACTGAGGTGCTGATGAATCAGTCAGATGGAAATACCCTCTAAGTGATAGGACACAGGACGTGTGGAACTGGAACTTCACTGAGCCAAGCTTTAGAGATGGAAATTACAAGCATCATCTGGCATATGCCCTACCTTTTCTGGAGGTTCTGAGAGAAAAGCTTCGACAGTCTTATTGACAATGGGTACATATTTGTGCTTTTTAACTCCATTGTAGTACTAGAATTCAGGAAGTTCCTTTGGGCTGGGTCGGCATCTGAGTGGGGTAGGACAGGGTACCTGAGAGAATTGCCAGGGTTAGGTGTTCAGAGGAGAAAGGCTCCTGGTGCAGCAACTCCAATACCAGGCAGCTAATCACCCAAGAGGCCCAGCACCTAACCAGACCCAGAGACCGAGATCTTAACTTTAAGGGATGTTAGAAGATGTTCAATGAGCTCTCTGTAAGGGACAGCCTGGAGCCTGTGTAAGAGGCGACAGAGGAGTGCTTTCCTTCTGTGGGGGGCTTGGTAAGGAGCCCCCACCAAAGGGCAATGCAGGCAGGCAGCATAGCTCCAATTTGGGGGGGCCGGATCAAGCCAGGGGCCTGGATGGCAGAATGGTGACCGACTTAGAGCTCCATCAGGCATGGTGATGGTGTTAACCTCTATCTCTGGCTAGAGTGTGAGCATCTTTGTTTTGTATCCAAGCCTTACAGAATTGACAGCACACATGAAAGCGTATCCTTGAGGAGTGAGGAGCAAGGCGGTGCGGGTGTCCAGCAAGCTGGAGCTTTCCTTCCTACCCTTCCTCCCTTCCTTCATAATCACCTAGTCTTACAACAAACTTTCCTGGGACTAGACTTGAGTCATTCTGGGAGAAGGAATCTGCGCTCTCGAAGCCGTCAGTTTCTCTGCTTTTGTAATTTACTTTTTTGGCTTTCCCCCCAGTTTCTAAGCAGATTGCTTTTTGAACAATCTCAGCCTTGTCTGGACGCCTTAGATTTGCCCACATTTGGGCCAAGAGAGTCAAGGGGTTCCAGGGCCCCTGGAAATTTTGCATGGTGGGCCAGCAGCTGTCCCAGCTGGATTTGCAGGAAACAGCTGGTGGAACCAGAGCAGGGAGGGGAGCCCCAAGAGAGGAAGGGATTGCAAAAGGGAGAGCCAGCCATGGGAGCAGCTGTAGTTGCTAGCTCTTCCCGCCCCAGACTCCTTGATCATGGGGTGGTGGTGGGGTTCCCCAGCTCCAAGGCTCCCCGCCCGCCCTGATTCTTCTCAAAAAGAAAGAAACTAGTGAGAGTGAGGCCCCGGGGACTAGAACCAGTGGACATGGACCATATCTAACAGAGAATCAGACCCAGGGCTCTTACCCTAGAGTTCAGGTTGTGTTTACCTGCAAAGCTTAACAGCACGCTGGGTGGGATTCAGCCAGGGTCGGGGGAGATTATGCCCCAGACACTAGACCATGACTGTTTGGGCCTGAGATCCAATCAGGAGACTTGGCATTCAATGGAAATAGCAGAGGCCTGGAGGAATTTGGGCCTCTTCTGTTAGTTTAGTAAACTGAGAGTCTCTCAGACATTTGTGCACAGCTCTAGCCTGCCTCTGATCGGAGGCCATCCCCACCCCCATCTCCTTGACTTGAGTGAGCAATGACTTTTACTTAGAGACTCGGAGTTATGTAATAACGGGACAAAGACAATTATTTCCTCAACTTAATGCTGGCTGGCCCTTTGGAAGGAAGGGCTGTGGTTGGGAAGATGTCAGAGACACTCAGAAAGTTTTTGTGTGGGGGGGTGCCTTTTCTGAACCCACTATTTCGCAGACTCAGGATTGGTTCCTGGGCAGCAGTGGTTAAATTGAAATCTTGATTCTCTTGGTAACTTGATGGCTTAGTTTAGGCCTCGGGTTGCTGTTCCATGAACTGCCTTGAAATTTAATCACCCAAATTTATTTCCTAGAGTGTTTTTCACCGTCTCCTCCTCTAGGCCCATTAGTCACCATCCCGTGACCTGACAGAGTGATTATTAAAGACCCTATGGTTCCCTTTCACTAGATTTAGGGGAGTTGGTAACTCTGGAGGCAAGTTCTAACTTGAGTCACGGTTGGGTGGATTTTCCCTCAGGGTAGCCTCTCCAGGCCTGAGAGAGTAACACTGGGGACCTTCTGTTCTTTCTTTACAATGAGAGAGATGGTTACTGGGTTCTTCTAAGGCTGGTGCTCTTTGGCTGAGGGTTCTATTACCCTTTGCCCCGAGGCACATCACTGACCATCTCCCAGCTTCAGTTTCCCTGTTGGTGAAATAGGGATGACGCCCAGAAAGCTAGAAGGGCCAAGCTCGGCACAAGGCATGTGTTAGCTCGCTTCCCAGCCAGCGGGGCAGACCCAGGCCTTCCCTTGGGGGATCTTGGAAGAGAAATTTTATCAGTCTGATTTAGAAACATTCTTCTACAATTTTATCTCAAGAGTAGTTCTGCAAATGAAATGTTTAGCTGTCCCCGTCCAACCTAGTCTTCCTCTAAGGCAGGAGTTGCAAACTTAGGCTGGTAAAGTAAATATAAGGGAGAAGGCTGAGCAGCCAGCTGGGGGGACAGGAGGCCATGGTGAAGAGAAGACAGTGTCTATTGTTCCCAGATGAGCATGAGGTCCGGTATGACCTTCCCATGTTTAAAGACAAGCCAGGTATCAGCATGTTGGTGAAAAGTCTCAAATTTAAATGCTTTAAACAAATTAAAACATTTAAATGTGGGGTGAATGAAATAGAGTATGGTTGCCTGCTGGTTAGAGTCCTAACCTCTGCTCTTTGTGGGTTCTGGAGGGAGAGCTGTCCCATGCCCGCAGGACTGGGCATGCCTACTCTCTGCCGGCTTGACCTCTGGAGTTATCTCTGCAGGCCTTCTCCTGTCCTGTACACATGCTGGACCAGTTAAAGGTTATTCTGTAGAAACCTCAACCAACAAGTCAAAAGATGAGTTTCCTGCTCTTAATAGATAATTTTTATTGGTTTTGCAATAAACGTATGAAATAGAAACAATAGCAATAAACTAGCTCAACAAGAAATCGAAAGGCACAGGCCCCCAAAGCCCTTCCCGCCTCTCCTTAATGAGTCTCTAATTTATAGACCGACTAGCAGGCCTACTTTTCTTTTTCCAAGCTTTACAAACTTTTGCATCTTGGAGGCTCGAGGACTCTGGGGGCCGTAAGCTTTCTTCCACATCGTCGCTGAGTGGAAACCAGGACAGAGCCGTGCCCAACAAGAGGGCGGGGGGCACTGCTTTGGAGCTGGGGAGTCTGGGCCCAGCCCTGTTTCCTCTGACTTTGAGGGTCTGTCTCCTTTGAATTTCATATTTATCAGCGGAGGGCAGAAAGGGAGAGTGCACAGAAGGAAAACTCATGCAGAGATGGCCAGAGGCCACAGTTTAACGTAGGGAGAGCAAAGTGACTGAGGGTAGGCCAGAAAAGCATCCAGAGGCTGGGGGAAGGGGTTTTTCACTTTTTAAACCTCTGCCCTTTATCTTGCGGAATGTGCAGAATATCTTTAGTTCATAGCGCTAGGCCTTTCCCCAGGCCCTCCATCAGCCTGCCTCTGTCTGCTAAGCAACATCCGGTGATGGCGGGGATGAGGGGGGTGGTCTGCGTATATTTGTGACACTGATGAGGCCTCCTTGCTGTTGTTCTCAGTGGCAACTCAAGAGAGCTGCAGGCCCTGGGTCCCTGCCAGCGGGTATTTACTTGTGGGGTTACTGGCGGTGTCAGATGAGTGATAGCTAGAATCTGAAGGGCTTGGAGCGCCCTCCGCCCTCCGCGCATTTCCCCAGAGGTCTGCAGCCCAGAGAACAGGTTATCTGTGTTCCTGATCAAGCCTCAGAGAAAGTGCAGGCCTCTTCAGGGTTCACACCTCAAGAGCAGGAGTGCAAACGTGGAATCAAATGGGTTTTCCAGACCGGCCCCTTCAACGATGGCATGACCCCAGGGGCTGCGTGGTTGATAAAGACCTGGCAGCCCCTGGTAGGGGGCAAGCGGGATTTCACTTGGGATATCTGTGATCCTGTCCCCGGGTCCAGCTTGGCACCCCAACACTGCCCCCTGCCCCCTGCCCCCTTCCCGCCATGCCCTGTGTGAGGAAGGAGCTGTTGGGGAGTCTGCCCTGGGAATGCCCATTTATCCAGGGCCTCAGCTCTCTGTGCCTCTCCTCTTGCTCGCCCCCTTTCCCCCCTCCTCAGTGGGCTTGGGGGAAAAGACCGCTGACTTTGCAGCCCACAGCCCCTGAGAGTCCCCATCTCTGGTGTGCTGTTATGCTTCGAGGACACAGGACTGTGAACTCGAAATTGTCTCGCCTTTGTCACCTCCTGGCAGGTCTTTAGAGCTCGGGGGAAACAGCCGAGCAGTACAAATCGCAGCGGCGTGGTAGAGCCCCCCTTATTCCTGATGGGTTGCCTGACTCATATCCGTTTCCCTGGCAAAAAATAAGTTTTTGTTATTGCTGGCTTGGCAGAAGCACGGAAGAGTGCATGAGGATCTACTGCCCCATGCATCACTGGCCAAATTGCCTGCGAAATCCCAGCTCTAGAACTTTTCATCGTTGGCTGTGATGTACAGAGCAGAACGGCAGCTCCATTTCCCCCCGCGTGGGGCTCAGCAATGCTGGCACTCAGCAGACCTGCTCTGCTTGCAACTCCCAGCAAACATGGCTCTCCTCTCCCTTCGCCTCCTCTGGGCCCTTTATCCCTCCCCAGCCTCTATCTCCCTCCCCGCATCTGCTCATCAACCCCTTCCCTGCCTCTCCCCAGCAGGATCGTAGCTGGAAAACCAGGAGGAGCCCCACCATGTCACTTCCCCATCACTCTGCAGACGACTCCACACTAATGTTCTTTTACTGCCATGAAGCTGCACTAATTAATAAGCATCCTGCATGGAGGCCGGGTCTCCCTTCCCCTCTCTACCTCCTCTTTCCAGGCCCCACCCCTCCAGACCTCAAGAAGGCCTCTTGACATCCTGGTATCTGGCAGCAGAGAAAGGATTTTGCTCCTCTACCTGGGCTGCCTGATATTGCTATGAGAGATAACTGTATACGAACCAATAATCTAGCCTGACAATCCAATTTACTGACCAATAGCGCACAATCCACCATGTCATCGGCTATGGGGAGGCCCATAAATTAGTTCCTAGTAATTTATTCTGATCAATAGAATGGGCAAAGTCACTTGTCTCTTTAATCAAAGGCCCTCTCAGAGATGTCAGTACAGGGCGGCTGTGTGGGAGGGAGCAAGGCTCAGTGAGCAACTGGGCAGTGGGTACTTGGCACCCAGAGTCCTGGCTTCCAGATTCCAGCAGAAGCCCCCCCCCCATGATAGGGCTGGTGTAGGAGGGATGTGGGGTCTCAGCTGCCTACACTTCCTTTGGCCACCCCAACCATAAAACACTGGCCTTCAAACAAGCTAACGGAAGCGATGGCTGGGATGGTGGGTATCTCTTGAGGAGCTAATGCCCTGGACCTGGGGACATCTTGTCCCTTCTGAACATTTGGAGGCTTCCTTCCTCCTCAGATCACCAGGGCCCCAGCTGCCCTTGGGCTGGGGCTTCTGTAAAGAGAAGGTGCATGGCTTGGTGGATAAGAGCCAGATTGGCTTTGAATGGTGATGTTGCCACTCCCTCGGTGTGAGGGCTTGGGCAAGCTGCTTGCCCTTCTGTGACTTAATTTCCTCTTCTGTAAAGTGAGCCTAATAATACCTCATAAGGTTATTAAGAGTATTCAATAAATTAATATATGATGTATACTGAATGAATAAATGGGTATTTTAAGCACTTAGAATGGTGGCTGACATACAGTACTGCTATATTGAGAACTAAAGCAAACCAACATGGGGAGATCAAGGAAGAATGATGTGTCTCTCTCTGAAGATGTGCCAAGTTCTTAAGAAGCTCTGCTTCCTGAAAACTTTTGCTCTTTTTTGCTCTTGTTTCCCCTGTCCAAGATAAATAGACAAAGGAAGAGCCCATTGATGCTCTCTCTTTGAAATGACGGAGAAGCTCTGAAGGCCACTGTGTAAGGTGCTTGCCCTCCTTTGGGCCCTCAGGCTGAGCCAGGGCATTGAGGAAAGATGCTGACTTTGCTTTAGAGAGAACCTGCCTGTTATTAGGGCACGGGGGCAGGGGTGGGGGGTGTGACCTGTTACCTGTGTTGGACTGACACACGAGAGAAGCACAGCTCCTGATGTGAGCCAGATAAACAAAGGAAGACATAAGACAATGGTGCCAGAGTCCGTCACTTTGAGTTCCAGTCCCAGCTCTGTCACTCTCTGGCTGTGGGACTTTGGCCAAGTTACTTCACGTCTCTGACCGTGTTTCTGTATCCCAGACTTGAAAGAGTTGGACAGAACGATCTCAGAAGTCCTTCCTGGCTCTGGCACTCAAATTCTATACGGTCAGTAAGGAGTCTGATGGCTTCTGACTCGCCTCAACCCTGTGCTCCCCACAATGATCATCTGAAAGTCTCTGAAACCAAGTGCCATAAGGAAATCCACGATGTCTCATACATCACAGTCGCTAAATGGAACTGATGTCATTGATGGAACAAGGATGGGGATGAGAGCCAGCTCCCTGAGGGGTTCCTGGGCCCCTGAACCCAACTGCGACAGGGTCGTGGGTGGGCAAGAGGCCAGGGGACTCTGTTCCATCATCAAGGTCAAGGGCAGGCCTCCTGATTCTAGGCTTCCTTTGGGGCCTCCACTGCTCCATTCACCAGCCCTCAGGGCTAACTCAGGGTAGAGAACCCCATGCTAATTGTGTGGCCTCACTGAGGCACAGAGGGGAAACTGCGTCAAAAGTCCTACCTGAAATGCCAGGCTCCAGTGACTATCCCTGGGTCCCCATCTTGGCCTCTTGTCTCCTCATAACAGCCCTAACATGTGCCCAGCTCAGACCAGGTGGGCTGCAGGGCTGGGGTATAGCAGTCATTGAGGTGACAGGGCCAGGTTGGAGGCCTGAGGCTGGCCTAGGGCGGCTGCATGGCAGGTGGACACAGTTTCTGGTGAGCAAGAATCTGGCACCCTCTGCTGACCCCGCGGCAGGAGACAGCTGGTCAACCAGGCTGGGGCTGCAGCCACCAGTAGGGGGAGGGGTGGGGCCCAGGACCAAGCGGCAGCTTACTAGTCAAAAGAGCAGTTCTCCTCTCTGAATAGATCATTTTTATTGGTTTTGCAATAAGCTTATGAGACAGGAACAATCGCAATAAACAAACTGAACAAGAAATCGAAAAGATGGGCCCCGAAAGCTGTTACTGAGCCCTTCTCAACCTTCTCTTAATGAGTCTCTAATTTATAACAAAGTCATCAGCCTAGCACCTCCAGGGTTCCCTGGCTCGGGGCTGAGAACCCATGGCCTCTGGTATGTGTGTGATCTGCCATCTCTAGGTGCCTGGAACCTATCTCCAGAAGTGACAGGGGACTCCAGCTAGAGGAACTGATCCAGAGAAGTCTTGGGACAGGCTTGGGACTTCAGTCATGGGTACTTCTGAGAGGACCTGGGAGATGTGGTTTTCCTCCATCCTTCAACAGGCCCCTTCAGAATGGAAGGAACCGGTTCTGGAGTCGAACTACCCCCTACTTCTTCCTCAACCCACTTCCAAGCCACAGGCTACTGATGCAGACACAAAAATCATGTTCCTTTCAAACTTCCAGACATGGGAGGCTGGCACAGCTAGGGGCTTCAGAACCCCCACGTCATATGCTCCTCAGATAGGATTGGTATCTCTGATGATGCTGAGATTAGGGGCTCCTTTAGGGAAGCCATGTCTCACTCCCCCAAAGTCCTTGTGATGGGAGCCAGATGCTCCCCATCAGACTGCTTGCATGAGTCTTGGGCTGAGCCACTTCCTTCGGGTGGGGGATTCCTGGGGAAATGTCGCATCTCCTCCCTTGGACTGTAGTCCCTGGGTCAGGGTCATGTTTCCCTGCCTCAGACTGGGGCTACAGGATGACAGGACTATGTCACCTCCACAGATTGGAGCTCCCTTGAGCGTTCATTTTTCTCCAGTCCCTTTTGTCATCTTGTGACCCTGAAACCTTTTTCCAAAGCAGTCTCTTTTTCTTACACCGGCCCCTGCTCAAGGTACATGTCAGTATTCTGTGTCTTTCCTAGTGGCTGAGCCTAGGACAGGGCACCTAGGGATCAGATCCATTGTCCCACCAAGTATTGGCTGGGTGATGGGTAGAGCCTTCTTTCTCCGCAGTGGACCTAGTGCCCCCTTCCCTTGTGATGCCTGCAATCCTAGCAATGGCCACAAGATGTCAGTGTGAGGCCATGGAAATGGCTCCTGTACTGAGGCTGAGCTCAGCAGCCAGAAAGGGGTGCGTGGGTGGGGGGCAATCTTGGCAGCCAGCACTGTGCTTTTCTCTCTATCTGCTCTGCAGGTCCCAACCCTTGCCCTCCCACACCTCCGCCCTTAAACTCACAGCAGTGCTCCATCTCCCTGCTCTGTCCCCAGTTCTTTGCTCTCAGAAAAGTGGGTTCTGAAGCTTCGACATCTAGCTTTGGGAAGGATGAGGAGCCGCTATCCCTGCAGCAGGCACCCTGGTTGGGAAGAGTAGCGCCTGCAGGTGTGATCCTGCGTGTCATCGTGGGTGTGGTTTCAGGCCACCAGGTGCTCAAAAGCAAGGGTGCATGCACTTGCTGTGTGTGTGTATGTGTGTGTGTTTTGCGAGGATTTGCCACAGAGTCATTCAGACCTGGAAGGAGACCTTAGAAATCTCCTGGTCCAACTTCTTGTTTTATAGATAAAGAATAGAGGCCCAGAAAGAGCCAGGGGCTTCCTCAAGGCCATGTAAGCAAGCCTGTTTCAGAGCTATCCCTGGGACCCAGGTCTCCTACCTTCCAGCCAGTATGTGTACGGGTTCCCATCTGGGTGTCTCCAGGGCTGTGAGGCTGGTACACTCTGTCTTAGTGATTTACTTCCAGTGGGTCTTGGGAAGCTCTCCGACTGATTGACACCCAGCAAGGTTCTGAACAAAATCAGAAGGCAATAGGGAGAAGGGATGAGATGGAAAGGAAGAAAGGAAAGGCAGGGACGTAAATACGGGTGTGGGTGCCTTTATGCTTCACCAAAGCAGCGTGTGGATCCCAGTGAGTGGGTGTGTCTGCCTCCCCGCATGTCAAGTGAGCCTCTGTGCCAGAGACCCTGATTCCGGGGTGTAGGATTGATTTTGTGTGCATGTTTGTGTCTGTGTGTGCATACGTGTCCCAGGACCTGTGTGAGGTGACCGCTGGCAGTTCAGGCCTCTCCGGGAGGTGTCAGTGCCACGGGCTAGAGAGTGTGAGTGATCATATGTGCCAGCCATTGGTGTGCATGTCAGTGACTCGGGAGTGCGCATCAGAGGCTGCGTGAGTGACTGTGGGTGTCAGTGAGGACAGGAGTGTGTGTGTCCGTGTGTGTGTGTGTGTGTGTGTGTGTGTGAAACAGAGGCTGCTCCCTCTTCCTCACCTCCTTGCCCCCGCCAGACTGTCTCCTGTGGCCCTTAGGGTTTCTGTATCCGCGCCCCAGCAGCAGCAAA